>VMBQ01002609.1:5741-38241 GCA_007657795.1 Dreissena rostriformis
ACGTAAAGCATATGTAAAGCATATACAAACAGGTTAAAAGAAACATATTTAATTATTTCTTAAAATTCATAATTTAGAGACATTATTGTACAAACGTAATTTCTTAACTTTGCTAAAATATTTACATGGCCAGTCGCGAACTCTTTTCAGATAATATTTCCCTGCCCTTAGGTTAAAACGTCAAACTACTGTAACCCACTGGCTAATAATTATACTTGAAATGGCGGGTCATTTCCTTTACTGATATCATCTATTACCTGTGCGAAACATTAATTATCGGTCGACTTCGCAAGTATTGTTAATTGCTGTTATCACCTTTTGATTGGTGTGAATGATTTCTACGTGGTACATTTTCATTGGCTGCCCGAATGTGGGACGCCCAACGAATCATTCGAATACGTAGTATAATGGAGTTAGCTACTAGAGGCCGAGACGGTCGGACGGAAAAAATAACAACGTCCGAGTCATGTAGCAATTAACCGATAAACTGTATAAGTCTGTACGCACTTTACGAGCAGAAATGTAATTTCAAGATTTATAATCATCACGGTTGAAGCCCATGTTGGGTTTTGCAAGAATATTGTTGACTTTGATATTATTGGACATTAGAAAGTGTTTGTTAATTTATGAAAGCAAAATAAACATCAATGGAACTTTATCGATGTGTTTGTTCAAATGTATAACGTCACAAGGCAATACCGGGCATACACATAATTATATCCTCATTCTTAAATTGACAAATGGTGTTTACACATGCAATTATTGTCCAATTATTATCGGTAACTAGAAATTGTCATTTCATCAGGCTATATACATACTTGAGTCATATTGAACTTAATGAAAATAATAGGATACACATACCAATAACACTTACAAGGTTGGACAATAAATGTGTCCTCTAGAGTGTTAACAAGGTAAATGTTGACGACAGACGACGCACAACAGACAAAATGCGATCATAAAAGCTCCCCATAAGCACGTTGTGCTCAGGTGATCTCAAAACAGACGGACATTCCGACTACTATATGCCATCCTGCCATCCTACCAAACAAGATAAAAAATTTAACTAAAACATAACTTGTTAATACCATGGCAGTATCTGCTTTATAGGATTCAACATTTAAAAAGTTAAATATATCAAAACACAAAACAGCTCAGTAAATCATCATTTTTTCTGAATAAATCTGAAAACTATTTACATTTCTGAGTCATGCTCTGTGAAAACCCTGCTTAATGCATGTACGTAAAGTGTCATCCCAGATTAGCATGTGCAGTCTGCACAGGTTTTTTTATCAGGGAGAACACTATCTGCTTTTATGGAATTTCAAAGAAGTCTCTTCTCTTCTAAATAAAAATGAAGTCTAGGAAGAAAGCCTGTAAAAGCCAACAAAAACATTTGACCACAAGTGAGGTTTTCTTTACACTACACGTAGGAAAATACCCCAGCTGGCAACCAAAATTCTCCTTCTCACCACAAAATCAAAGGCATTAATACACATGAGCTGCCCTCTGGGAATACGGGGCTAAATGCATATGCGTAAAGTGTTGTTGTACATTAGCATTTGCACAGGCTGACCAGAGAAAACACTTTCCGCTTTCATTGATTTTTTTGTTTAAAGTAAGTCATTTCCAAACAAAAATCCAGTCAAGGCTGAAAATGTTTCCCTGAGTAGCCTTTGCAGACTTTACGCACATGCATCAAGCCAGGTGTTCCCAGAGCAAGGCTCACAGTCTACATGGTCATAACCTCCAGAAGTAATGGTGACTCCCTGGTGCTAGGCCATTCCAGAAATATATCACCAGATATCTTTTTATTCCACTCGGTAAGGTCTCTTAGGCGCACGAGAGCGTCCATGAGCTTGATGAACTTCTTGGGACTCGCGCTGACCTCGCGGAGACATGTCACGAATGTCATTTGGATGTTTTCTACTTTGTCCCTCTGCTCCAGATGGCCTTGGTCTGGAAATACGAGGCAAAATTATGTAAGGTTCTTCACAGCTTGTAAACGATATTGTGATTTATCGTTTTTAAATTTATTTTAGCCTTAGGTTTTTTTGTAAAGCTCTTGAGTCCATTTCCTGAGACTAAAACCAGTACTTTTTTGTGCTTTTGTGATTGTGTACACTGTTAACAACACAAACGTTGACAGTTTTTTGGATATAAAACATTGAATTGTGGGATGTGTTTCTTTTTGACTTCCAACGTGATATTCTAACTGTACATGCTTAAACTATACAATTGCACATCCCGACTTCTGGGTAGATAGACTTAAGACTTAAGTTTTTAAGGTAGCCCAGGACTTTAGCCTAACATACTTTCTCCACATGGTCAACATTTGTTATGATTTGTATGTTGAAGTCCAGACAAGCTTCGATGGACTAACATGCGCCCATTAACCCATGAATGCACATACACTCAACCATGGCGACAGCTTTATATCATACTTTCTGCAAGCAGGCTTGACAAATTTGTTTTGTTATATGAGTCGCNCGATATTATTATAAGGTTGCTGTAACCAAATACTACCATAATTGCGATTCGGAATACATGGAGCAATTTGGAATACCTGACACCTGCTTAGAAGATGCATATCGGTGGATGTTTTTTATGCAAACTTAACTATTAATTGTTTTTTTAATACGATGACATTTGACGCGTTTCACCATATCGATACTGATACATGTATGTGACTGTGATGTGACACATTTTGGACGACCTTCTTTTATACCAGTTCTGAGTTGGTCACTATATTATAATCGCAAAAAGTGAATTTGTAGTGGATAGAAAGATTTGTGCAAATGCAATACACGATATGATTTCAGTAGAAGTGATCAATATATACAGGTTTTTTTTTTCTTTCTTTTATACCTATATGAATACAAATTATTTAAGACTGTTGTATCGAGGAAATAAAGTATTGGTTCACTTAGATAGATTATTTCGTTTGTTCCTAACATTGCCTGTTAATCTTAAGTAATGTTTATATGTCAAATGCATAACGAATTCATTCCAGCCCAAATTTTTTTTTAAACATTTATGTTAGTGCTAAATACAATTGAAAATGTATGCAGAGACATCGAGGGAAGAAATGACGTAACACAGACAATGGTTTATTTTCATAAAAAAACGTGAGAAACTAGCATCATGACATATACGGAACGAAACGTGTAATTAAGTAGCACTCATAGCAATTATATGTCAGACTTGTCTATGAAGAATTAATAAAAAAAAAAACACTAAATACATCAGCTGTATATTTTTTTGTTTGGTTCGTTTGTTTTATTTGCTGTTTAGTCCGGCTCTGTTGAAGGACTCTTTCTTGCATATCCTACATTTAAACTCATGTGGTCGACGAATGGGGCATGGTATCTCAGTCCTCCGCTAATTTTAAATTCTTAATTACATGTACTGCAACGGAAGATGCACTTATTTTCGCCCTTTAACCTTCATCATATGAAAAGACAGTAAAAGAATTATTAAAGAAAATTTCATATCAGAATAAGGTCGACATGTCATAAAATACATTTAATTAATAAAAATATTACTGAAACGGCTTATAAACATTCTATTATCTCGTACATCAGCCAACCTACAACCAATCTTCTTTAAATTAGGTGAATTGATTCAGTTGGTCGGCAGGTTTTTTGTACAGCATTTCAAAATTCTACAGTAAAATGATTAAAAAAAACACTTATATTGCACCACTTAAAATGCTATAAAACTATAATATTGAAGTACACATTTAAACTTTATTAAAGATGGGTAGGTATTTCGTGTATATCTCTTTCACATATGAAATAGCTGTTTGTCATTTGGAAGTTAGGTCCCAAACTGTGCTTAAAAGGAAGTTAGTTCCCAAAAGGGGGTTTAAACCGTTATCATTCGGCATTAAATTAATTAATAGACATAGTAACGTGTCGAGATAATAAAATAATCGTGATGTATGTAATAGTTTGCTGTAAACATGCACAAATACTGTTTATTATGAGAGAAAATGATATTCGAACATCCAAAATCTCGAAGGTCCAGAAATTAAACAAGAAATTTGTCGACGGTTTTGCTTCAAAAACATTTTTATTCCGACGTCTACGGCATTGAAACAAAAAAACCAAGGGGAGCACAAACACCGTAGAGCCGAAAGGGCTTATTCATTTAAAAGAAATATAAATATAAACTGCCTTACCGGGTGAAAATATCCGCTACTCCTTCGCGAAAAACACGAAAACGATGCCATCTTTGAAGTTTTCCTCCAGCTAACCTCACTGAAACGCGGTAAGCTCCCGTATACGCATGCCCCTGATATCGGAGGTAACTCTCTGCCGTAAAGAGATTATATCCAAACAGAATAAAAACGATTGTGTTTATTAATAATAACTTGTCAGTTACACATTAAAACTATTTTGTTTATTTCATTTTTTGGAAAGTCGTTAAAAGTTTCAATCTGTTTGACAACTATTACAAAGTAAGTACCCGGTAATCGTCGAACTTTTGAAGAAAATCAAGTATGGATTCTAATTTACCACACGGTTTTTCATCGATTAATCGAGGAACGTCACTATTTAAACATTAAAGGGAATTGTTCACAGATTTTGGTGTGTTTTAAAGTTTGTCATAAAATGCTTTGAATTGATAAATACAAAAAATGTATAAACATCAGAACTAAAAAGCTCCAATTTATGGAAGTGGACACGTTGTCACGTAAAACGTCTGTTACCCAAATGCCATTTTCAATTTCCAGGGGATAAAGTCCCGAAAACCGATGTATGACAATGATTTAAAGATAAATTGTGCTTAGATGTGTTTAATAAAAATGATGCTTGTGTGATGTTTGTGTACTAATAAATATTAAAACTTTTGGATTCTTTGCATGAGAACGATAACGTTATGTCGTACTTTTGGCTTATAACAGCTATACGCTATAACTTCTGTGAACGTAACGTCATTGCCACATGACGACTGTTAGGTAAAAATATCTTCCAATGAACGTAATACGAAATGTCTGATTTACTAAATTAAAGAGATGCATGAGTAAACAACATTATTATCGCTGATAAACTCATACGTTTAAGAATAGTTATGAATTTAAATCAATTTATAAGATAATAATTTTAAAGTATTCACTAGAAATAATTTATGTTATACTTATTTATCGGCAATTAGCCTTTGTTTAAATTACTATGTTTACGAGACGAATGGGTGGGGTAATGACCTAGCAATACTACCAACTGACCAACGANCAAAAACAATATGTCCCCCAGTATATACTGGGGGACATAAAAATCAATTCTATATGTCATGTCTAATTATTAATTGATAAATTCAGGAGTAAGACTTACTTTTCACCAGGCAGGCCTGATCGTTTAATGAAAGGCCGGTAAAGCCTGGTAGCGTCTTAGCAAACTTCACGAACGCGTAGATAGCAGTCTCGATGTGATTCATGACCAGGGAGCGTAACAATTCCCTGTTCAACTTCTGCTTGCCATCACTTAAGACGGCCTCTCCGTCCTCCAAGAGCTCTCTTTTGTATCCTCTGTCTGTGTCTGGCTCGCAGGCAGTTTTCATCATTTTTTTATTTGCATTCTCTAGAGCCTTTTTCTTCTCATAATTTTCCTGAAATTGTAGGTGTCGAGTGATAACTGACACGGGGCATTTGAGAGTAAGTGATTCTGTAGGGACTTTTTTGCTTGTTTCTTCAGGAGTGTAAGATACGACCTTTCCACTCTGATGCAAAAAATTCATATTGTGCAGCAACTTGTAACACTTATATTATAGAATTATAAAACGAAAAAGGTGCACAGCTCAAACTTAACACTGGACAACACACATTCCATATGCAAAACTTCATATCAATAGAAACAATACATGCTTGTTTGAATGTTAAAAAGTGTAGGACAACATCAGACGTCCGGAATGAACTGTCTTCTTACTATAAATAGCTAACTTTGCCCTAGATTGCAAAGTTTAAAAGTTAAGGGTTATTATCTGCAGTGCTATCCAAATCTTACTGAATACTGTAGGTTAGTTTCCGGGTACACGTCATCATCGAGCATCTGATGCCAAAGTATGAACACGTTCTTGTGGGCAGTGTAGATCATCTGCAGAAGTTCCAAGCTTTCAGGGCTGATTGGCGCCATTTTCTGTGGTGTCTTTGTTGGCTCGGAACTGGATTTAATGTCCAGGTTGTCTCCCTTTAGAAGCTTCACTTCTACTGTGTCTTTAGTCCGTTTCTCGTGTGTGTAACGTCCAGTTTTGATTGCTGATGAGATAGAAATACATGAGTTATCTTTTCTCTCCATCATAGTCATCATATGCTTAACAAATAAACAGGCATTGACCCAAGACCACAATCTCGACTATTCTTCCATTTTAATGATATAATGTTGATTGTTGGTCAGTTATCTGACAAAAAAGCACCAAAATTCATATCGGATGTTAAATATCTGTATCAATTGCAAAGTATTATTATTTTAAGTTCAATATGAGATGTCCAATACAGCTCAAACAATTATGTTTCTGATTTAAAACTTCTATGTTCATGTTCTTTCAGTGGCCTAAAATATTGACTCCAAAGACATTTGAGGTTTCGACGGAATTTCTGTAGTAGTAGCAATAAATGTCACCCATAACCCAAGTACAATAAGGGGCATAATTCAGCTAAATAGCTTGTTATGATTATGGGACATTATAAGCGACTTCGTTTAATACCCCTGAGGACATGCTTGAAGTTTCAGTTAAATATCTGTAGCTAATACAGAGATATAAAGTTAAATGCAAACCTTATCCTCATTATTTTAAAACTAAAATTGACATTATTCTACTTAATTGGACGTCAAAGTTATAGACCTTGGTTAGTGACCTTGTCTGATGATAAAGAAGACATGTGTGAATTTTCGATGAAACAATAAATATTCTCCTTAAAGGGACTTGTTTACAGTTTATCAAAATAAGAATTTTTCAAATTTTTGTCACAGATTCAAGAAATCGTTATATTTTGTAACAACACCTTGATGGTTATACAAAGTATAAAATAAATGGCAACCCATGTGAAGACAGTTGGTCAGGTTCGCACATAATGTAGTCGTAAAGACTCAACAAAGACCCGAACATAAACTCTGAATTACACGCATGCACGCACGCACGCACGCACACACACACACACACACACACACACATGTGAAGATGGATGGCTGAGTGGTTTCCACGCTTGGCTTTTACTCCATGGGTAAGTGGTTCAAGCCCTGGTGTGGTTGCCATTTTTTTTTTCTTTTATTCTTGTTTTATATTTGACCTCTTTAATTGTAAAGTTTACATTTATCAATTTAAAGCATTTAGTGACAAACTTCAAAACATGCCAAAATCTGTGGACAAGTCCCTTTAATTGAAGGTCATATTTATGGCCCTCAAACAAATGAGCAAGATTTCAATTGAATACCAATGGTAGAAACAGAGGTATGTAGTTGTTGCATGCGAACCTTAACCATAGCATAAAGCTGACAAATTAGTTAGTATAATAGCTCAAACTGTTAGATGAATAGTCAAGCTCAAGGGGCATAATTCTGGTAAATATCAGGTCAAAGTTATGGACCTTGGTCAGTGACATCACATAATGACACCTAAGACATGCATGAAGTTTCAATTGATACCAGTAGTCACAGAGATATGGAATTGTTGCATGCAAACGTTGACCTGAACATTCATAATTGAAAAGGGGGATCATTGCAGGTCAGAGTGTAGGTGGTCCATGGTCAGTGACCACACATAATGACCCAGAACATACAAGTGAAGTTTCAATAGAATAACTGTTGTAGTTACTGTTTCTATAGCACATGATATACATATTAAGTTACGATTGCAAAATGCAAAATAGATTTTTTTCTTAAAATGTGAGAGCAGATATGACATGTTTTGCAAAATTAAATATAAAAAAAAAACACCAACAAACTATTCTATTGCACAAAGCTATTAACAAAGCATTTCAGTAAATGTACCGAATTACGTTATCAAAGTAAAATTACCTTCTTTTGACATCCCAATTTCAATGCATTTCTTGTATCGACACTTAGTGCAGTTATTTCGTCTGCCTTTTTGTATGGTACAGTTGTTACTTCCCAAACACTTGTATTTCATGGTGTTCTTCTTCAAACTGCGCCTGAAGAAGCCCTGAAAAATAGAAATTACTAGAAGGAACTCATACATGTATTTAACAATTTAATTTTTAAAATACCCGGTATTCTAACTGTGGTCATTTAAGCATTGTGAGACACAAGTTTGATTTAAAAAAAATACAAATAGATGTTGGCAACAGGTCGAACCAAATGGTTCTAATTATTGATACCTTGACCTGAGGCCGTAGACACTTCTCACACATGGCACACAGTCTCAACATGGTGAACATTTGTGGTAAATAATTTTACAATTGCATGATTAACAATTAACTTATTAAGTTAAAGGACAAACTGTGTTAAGGTCAAGTTAAACATCTTAATTTGACCTTGACTTTTAAGGTAGGAAGACGGACGTTACATGCAATATGCCATCTCCTTATGCTGGTCATTTTTGGTAAATAATTTTTAAATTGCATGATGAAGGACAAAGTTACAGTTCAGACTAGCTGTTTTATGGCCAAATTTAATCTTTGACCTATTTGTATGACGTTGATCTTTGAGGTAAAGACGCTTGGTAGACGAAAAAGGCTGTCTCCTCATGGTGGTGGTTTGTGGTTATTTATTTAAAAATGCATGATTAATGACAAAGTCACACTATGGACCAGCTGTTATTGCCATATTTTATCTTTCACATCTAGGTATGACCTTCCCCTTCTTGTAGGGAGACTGTTGTTACATGTTAAACATGGTGGTCATTTGTGTTAAATTATTAAAAAATTGCGGGATAAAAGTTACGAAGTAACAGACAAGCTGCTTTATGGCTAAATTTGACCTTTAATATCTCAGTGTTATCTTAACCTTCTATGTCATCTTCTTATGTTGAGAATTTGTGGTCAGCTATTTTAAAATTACGCTACAGAGTAACTGTCCAGACATGCACCTACACTCCACCATTGTGACTGATATATTTATATTTCTGCAAGCAGGCTTGAAAATAAAATTGGGTGATAGCCATGAATCATTTTTTAACACTACCTGAAATGACTTGAAAAGTGTTTGGGCCAAAAAATGCTTGTTTTATGAATGAATTACAAAATATAATTGTAGGTGATGCACATATTAGCATAGTGAAGAAGACAGAAACAGAAAACATACATTTGAATACATGTACATATATTTGTTTTCCTGTTTTGATGATTTTATTCATGTAGTATTATATTTGAATACCTAGTATTCAAATATAAAATGACATGAATAAAATCATCAAAACACAACCCTGATTATTTAGTGTGTTTTTAAAGACATTGATAATATTAATAAAACCATTTCAAAACACACTAAAGAATCAGAGTTATTGAAGCCAATTCTTTGAGAAATTCACTGACCTTGCATGCCTCACATGTGTTTGCGCCATAGTGAAAACCTGATGCCTGATCTCCACAAATCCTACAAGGAGGCAACAAATTTCTAAACTTTGATGTTTTCCCATAGCCCTTTGTTGAATGATGCGAATCTACATTTTTGACATCAGCCAGCACATCACCAAACTCACCAGAAAAAGTCGTCATTCCCAAAGTATTGTCGATATTGTGATCAAGACTTGAATGAGGGCTGCTTTGGTCAAGCACACACATGCTGTTGTCTGATGAATTATTCTTGTCAGACAGAACAATATGTTTTGAATGTTGTAAAGATACCCCAACTTTTAGCGAGCAATTGGGAGAAATATCTTTAGCTGATTGGATGACATCTCCTGAACCAGTATCTTTGTCTACATTCAATAAGGGCACTTCAAAGTTACTTGACGCCCAGTTTAAGACATTGTGCTTTGAAAAAGACAAACCTGCTCCTAAATGAGTACCCGCATTTGATTTTTCTTTAATGTTAGTGATTCCCAACATGTGTTGGATAGAATCAGGAAATGTCACATCCGAGAACATTTTCCTATCATTCATATTTACTCCATTTTACAATCCCAAGAAAGGCACAGAAGATGTGGCTCCACATACCACATTGACAATAGTAGAAAACTTTTTTCATAAGCCCAGTTAGACTTTGAGAACCGTAAAAAAAAGAAAATAAATTATTTCTGCCTTTTTAGCGTGAAAATCATGGCTTGATAATGGATTCATACACACACTGTCTTGCTAGAAAGTCACTGGCAAAATCTCCCAGTATTTCTGCCTATAAAGCATAAAAGTCATGGTCGGATAATGAATTCATACAAGCACTGTCTTGCTAGAAAGTCACTCTGGCAAAATCTCCAAGAGTTCCAACAGGCAGGGGTCTATCTTGGCATCCGGTTCAGTGGAAATGTGGCTTAATGACATATTTTCTTTAAATTGAAAATCCCAGGCACCTCCGTGTGTTGAATACAACAAAGTCTGAAAAACGCAAAGACAACATGTTATAAGTAACAATTGTAAATCAGATGTTCCAAATAAACAAGAGGGTCATTATATGCACTCACACTGGTTCTATGTACACGCATTGTCGAAGAGTTGACCTTGTGACCTAGTATTTTACCACATGTGTCCCAAATTCAAACATGACCTTGATATGGTCAAGTTAAATCATTCCGACCATGTTTCATACAGGCACAGTTGTAAATGTGGCTTCTATAGTGGTAATATGCTTTTTCTAAGATTTGACCTGGTGACCAAACCTTTGGACACACCTGACTGCAGTTTCCATTCTAGGATTCAAAAAAGATGGGGGAATGTTACTGATAGTTCTTATATTACAAAAATGTATGATATTTTTCCTTCTTTGTCTATGTAAAAAATCCCCCATCCCATACAAGATATGGGGGGATCTTCAATAAAAGGGGGTGAATCCCCCCATTATCCTTCCTAGAATAGACACTGGCATAGAATACATTGGCAATGTCTATTATAGGAAGGGGGATGGGGGATTCACCCCCTTTTATTGAAGATCACCCCCATATTTTGCATGGATTTTTTTTTTTTTACAAAGACAAAGAAGGAAAAATGTCAAACATTTTTGTAATATTAGATTTTTTGATTTTTTTTTTTAATTTATAGCGTTTATTCACCTCCATACATTACAGATTGTTTGGTTAGTTTACATGTCATTTTGTTAGTATACAATATAGTTTTTTAACAATTTAAACAATAGAGGTAAATAAAATCCATGCATTCCATTATAAAGACACAATCATACAGTTCACACACACACAGATACATACACAAATGCCATGTTATGATACAAAAAAAAGTAAAATGTTTGGACTTCAGAAAATTATAAACTTTTATCAAATGTTTGGACTTCAGACAATGATAAACATTAACAAATGACCATGGTATTGAATAGTTTAAGCGCTCGACACAATTTAAAATAACAATATTCATTGATCTACAATTTTTTTTACAATTAACCAGTTTAGAAGTTCTTTTTCCTGATATTTTGTTTTAGATTGAATTTCCAATGCTACGCATAGTTATTTAGCCCCCTTATTGAAGGTAATTGACCCTTTCTCTTGCATGCAAATATATACTTTTTAATTTCAAGAATAAGAATATTAATATTAGTCATGTTAATACTTGTACACCCAAATAACATTGTTTGACATGAAATCTCAGTCATACATGCCAGAATTTTTCAGGTCCAAATCATGACATTCCATAAAAAAATTGTCGGGAAATTTGACCAAAAAGCAGGACACTAANTAAAATGTGTAAAAAACTTATTATACATATATTTAAATATAAATTAAAATAAAAGTTAAGAAGAACATGATTCCAAAAATGCGAAATAAGCCAGATGTTTAATTCTGAAACCGAAAATGTCTGTACAGTCGAATTTGCCAGCATGTTTATCATGCATTTACGATGTAGTTAAATGTAATTTAGTTTTAGTGCAGATTCGTTCATACGACACACACAAAGACACAATTTTGTTTTACGGATCATTTTAATTTCTTTCAACTATATCTATTATACGACACACGAACACTAACTCAGATCCTTATAAAAAGACGAATGCTTCGGTTATCGTAGGAAAATATGTACGAAATATCTTCGTCACAATCGGCTCGGGGCACTAATTTGTCTTTGCTGCATTTTATGAAATTCGTCTTCAATGTATTTTTTCTTGCCTATTTTGTGTTATTGTAACATTTTTTTTATCAATATATTACAATTTAACACATATAAAAATTGTGCAGTCTCACTTTAAAGTAAAATTACCGTCTTTTGACATCCCAATCTCAATGCATTTCTTAAAACGACACTGAGTGCAGTTATTTCGTCGGCCTTTTTGTATCGTACAGTTGTTACTTCCTGAACACTTGTATTTCATGGTGTTCTTCATCAAACTGCGTCTGAAGAAGCCCTGCAAAATGCATATTACCAGTAGGAATTATACATTTAATTGTTTTAATATTCTAACTCCACTGTGGTCATTGAAGTATTGTGAGACACAAGTTTGACTAAAAAAAATACAACTAGATGGTCAAGCTGAATGGTTCTAATTATTGTAACCTTGACCTGTGGTATGGAGATACTTCTTACACATGGCACACAGTATCAACATGGTGAACTTAGGGAGACAAAAGGAAGGGAGACGAACTTTACATGCAATATGCCATCTCCTCATAATGGTCGTTTTTGGTAAGTTATTTTTAAATTGCATAATGAATGAAAAAGTTACAGTTCAGACTAGCTGTTTTATAGCCAAATATAAACTTTGACCTATTTGTATGACATTGATGTTTGAGGTCGAGACGGGTGGTAGACGAAAAAAGGCTGTCTCCCCTTAGTGGTGATTTTTGGTTATTTATTTTGAAAATGCATGATAAATGACAAAGTCACAGTCCCGACCAACTGCATGTTTTATGGCCATATTTTAGCTTTGACATCTACATGTGACCTTCACCTTTTTGTAGGGAGACAGGTTTTACATGTGAAACACTGTCTCCCAACGGTGTTCATTTGTGTTAAAATATTTTTAAAAATTGCAGGATGAATAACAAAGTTACAGACAATTCGACCTTTAATTCCTAAGGGTAACCTTAACCTTAGATGTCATCTCCATATGTTGAAAATGTGTGGTAAGCTATTTTAAAATTACACTACAGAGTTTCTGTCCGTACATGCATCTACACTCAACCATTGTAACTGATATATTTATATTTCTGCAAGCAGGCTTGAAAATAAAATTGTGTGATAGCCATGAATTATTTTTTTAAACTTATTTTCTAACACTTCCTGAAAAGACTTGAAATGTGTTTGGGCCAAAATATGTTTGTTTTATGAATTAATTACAAAATATAATTTGTATAATATCATGTTTTTCACATATTAGCATAGTGAAGAAGACAGGCGGTAGTTCAAACATTTCTACTGTTGTACAGAAAACACACATTTGAATACTCATAAAACCCAAGAGATGTGTTTGTTAGAAACACAATGCCCCCTACTGCACCGTTTTGAAATAAAATTTCCATATTTTGACTTAAAGTTCCATATTTTGACCTTAAAGTTCCATATTTTGACCTTAAAGTTTTGGGACAGATAGACTGAATGACAGACAGACAGGCCAAAACAAATATTCCCCCTCTTCTTCGAAGAAGGGGGCATAAAAATCCTGTTTCAATGATTTTATCTATGTCGTTTTATATTTGAATATATATTAATGTTATCAATGTCTTTAAAAACACACTAATGAATCTGGGTTGTTGAAGTCAAATTCTTTGAAAAAAATTCACTGACCTTGCATGCCTCACATGTGTTTGCGCCATAGTGAAAACCTGATGCCTGATCTCCACAGATTCTACAAGGTGGCAACAAACTTCTTAACTTTGATGTTTTCCCATGGCCCTTTGTCGTATGATGTGAATCTTCATTTTTTACAGCCAGCACATCACCAAACTCACCGGAAAAAGTCGTCATTCCCAAAGTATTGTCAATATTATGGTCAAGACTTGAATGAGAGCTGCTTTGGTCTAGAGCACACACGCTGTTGTTTAATGAATTATTCTTGTCAGACAGAATGATATGTTTTGAATGTTGCAAAGATACGTCAACTTTTAGCGAGCAATTGGGAGAAATATCTTTAGCTGATTGGATGACATCTCCTGAACCGGTATGTTTGTCAACATTCAATAAGGGCACTGCCAAGTTACTTGATGCCCAGTTTAAGACATTGTGTGTTGAGAAAGACAAATCTGGTCCTAAATGAGTACCCGCATTCGATTTTTCTTTAATGTTAGATATCCCCAACATGTGTTGGATAGAATCCGGAAATGTCACATCCGAGAACATTTTCCTATCATTCTTTCATATTTACTCCATTTTACAATCCCAAGAAAGGCACTGAAGATGCGGCTCCATATACAACATTGACAATAGTAGAAAACTTTTTTCAACTGACAGACTCTGAGAACCGTAAAAAAAGGATATAAATTATTTCTTCCTTTTAAGTGTAAAAGTCATGGTCGGATAATGAATTCATACATGCATTGTCTTGCTAGAAAGTCCCTCTTGCAAAATCTCCAAAGGTTCCAACAGGCAGGGTTCTACCTTGGCATCCGGTTCAGTGGAAATATGGCTTTGTGACATATTTTCTTCAAATTGAAAATGAAATTCTCAGGCACCTCTGAGTGTTGAATACAACACTATCTGAAAAAAGTAAAGACAACATGTTAAAGGTAACCAATTGTAAATCAGACGTTTCAAATATACAAGAGGGTCATTATATACACTCACACTAGTTCTATGTACACCCATTGTCGAAGACTTGACCTCGTGACCAAGTATTTTACCACAAGTGACCCAAATTCAAACATGACCTTGATACGGTCAAGTTAAACATTCCTACCATGTTTCACACAGACACAGTCATAAATGTGGCTTCTATAATGGTTATATTGTTTTTCTAAGACTTGACCTGTTGACCTAACCTTTGGACGCACGTGACCCTATAAATACAAACTTGACCTTGATACATGTATTGTTAAGATAAACATTTTGACCAAGTTTCATTAAGACTGAGTCATAAATGTGGCCTCTAGAGTGCTAATAAGGTTTTTCTGAGAGGTTACCTGGTGAATTTATGTATTTAATAAACAATTTGTACAAAAAATATATAGACTGTTATTTTTCAGCTGTCTTATGACTGTTATTATCAATATTTACATTCAGAAATCTATGAAAAAATTTGAAATATTTTTTAGGACGCTCTTATAAGACGAGACCCCAACTTTTTAATAAAATAATGAGGTAAATTTTCCTGTCTTATAATTGAAGAAGTACAGTAGTATTTTCTGGACATTTTTTAAAAGAGCGAAATAAATTAGGTATTGCTTTATCAATTATTAAATTTGTATGCAATAAAAAGTTAATAATAGGTCTGCAGTTTGCATATAGTTTATACAATAATAACAATTAATCAGAAGATTGATAAACAAATTAACATTTAAGTAAGACGGTATTTTTTTTTACTGAAATGTGACGTATAAGGTGTTTAATATTATTGTAAAAATACCGAGCTTCCATGGGGGATTGAACCCATGACCTCCGGAGTGGTAGTCAGACACTTTAACCACGTCGCTGAAAAGCTAGCTCAACAGCATGGCTGTTGGAAGTGACCTTAATCACTACACTCCTCCCCCTCTTAATGTTTAAAGGCGCCCAACGTGGGGACTAAACTGTCTGGGCACTTAAAGGGGAAATTGTATTTTAAAATGTCCGGAAAACACGACTGTCCGGAAAATACTCACCAAAATGTATCTTGGATGTATTTTACCGTGTGTTAAAGATATTAGTTTGACAACGGATTTATAAGATAAATATTTACCTAAAGCTTAATTCGTACTTTACATAGCTTTACTTTACTGTGTAAACGATGGACAACATTGAAAAATAATCCTGCTATCATATCGCTAACTGTAATTACCAAGCGTGTTACATATATGCAATAAATCGTCTGCTGATCCAGAGTGAACAGGAAGCACAAACGGTTACAATACACTAAGATATTTCGAAACACGGTTTTTGAACGATTATCAAAGCCCTGCTACAGACCACACGATGAGGATTTCAAATATTATGTTATTTTTTTAAGTAGCCATTTATTTTTTATTTTTTTGCAAACTTTATATACCATGAGCATTAATGTCGAAAATAGCACTGAGTTTCAATGATTTTCATAAAATGAGAACAAGTAACAAACGGATAATCCTACCTATTCTGAAAGGACTTTAAAGGGGCCGTCCAACAGATTGGTAAATTGACAAAATTAAAAAAAGTTGTTTCATATTCGCAAATTTTCGCATTTGTTATGATATTTTTGAGGAAATAGTAATACTGACCATTTACAATGCTCTTAAATATCCATTATATGCATCTTTTGACGATTTGAAAACCTCAAAATCATAAAGCGTCGTTCGACGCGAAACGATTGAATAATTTGGAAAGTTCTGTTATTGTCGCTATATTTTGTAAAACTACGAGGATTGCTTATATATGGTATAAAATACGGCTATCGTACATACTTGTCAGGATGGCCGAGCGGTCTAATTGGTTTTTACTCCAGGACCCCGATGGTCACTGGTTCGAGCCCTGATGAGGTTTACTTTTTTTTCCCTTTTTAAATTGTATTCTTGTTTTTTAACTGCAGATTTTTAGGTCAAATGTTTGAATTTATCAATAGAGAGCACTTAATGACATGCTTCAATACATGCCAAAATCTAGTGGACAGTCCCTTTAATTAATGAAGTGTTCACCGCTGGATAGGTAACCAAGGGGGAGATGTGACATAGGTATGTTTTAATTTATGACGTTCCCATAACAACTCTCCACAAATTAGTACATCGTTTCTACGACTTGCTAAGCCGTTTCCAATAGTAACTTTTCTCGTTCCCAAAACAACTAAATCATTCTTACAAAATATTAAGTCATGGGAACAATAAAAGTAAAAAATGCATAAGATTCACCTGTGCTACCGTAAGTAACGTTTGCGAGGACTTGAAAGATTTGGATGTAACAAAATGCATTCCTTCATAACAATCCACGATAGAGCCATTGAACCGTAAAGATGATATCAGCCCCTCCCCGCCCAGTCCCCTGTGAAAATATACATACAAGCACCATAAACTGTGTAACGCAATCCACCATCTCACCAACAATGACGAACAAGGTTACGCGAGCAAGAAAGCACTGACGAAGATCATGCGTGAAGAAATGTTCCCCATAAAGCATTGGTAAGGGCCTACACTAATGGATCAACAACAGATGCAGTCAAGACAGGGGCGCTGGGGCGTATATTCATTAAAATGACGGACAGTGGCAGGTAGATTCACAAACCAACAGGCCTCCACTGCAAAATTACAGAACTGAGGTGGAAGCCTTGATCCATGTTGAAAACAACATCGACATCAAAGTAAACCAAGACTTCCAGATAGTCTTCCTAACAGATGTTGTGTCAGTCGTGGAAGCAACATCACAGCAGCACTACAAAACATCCCGTGCTGACGAATTGTGCTGCAGTGGATCCCCTTTCAATGCGGAATACATGGGAATTATGAGGCAGACAGAATGGAAAAGCCGGGAGAGAAAATGAGGAAATGAACGCCATTGCCATGTGCCTGTTCAGACCTAAACAGCCAAATGACAGCTACCTGGACCTTTTCAGACTAGAACAGGTGAACATCTTCCGAACAGGGCACTTTAAACTAAACCATCACATGTACAAGATATCCCTTTTAGTGCCTTCACCATATTGCTCCTCTGGAGAAACCGACTGACCGACTGAACACATCCTCCATGATCGATAAACAACAACTGAGGGAATATGAAATAACGATCCTGTGAGCCTGCAGGAGAAGATGTACGGACAGATATGGAGGTTCTACAGAAGACCGCCCAATTAATCCTTGCCTCCGGACCCCAAGTGTAGCGGCGATCGAGAATAAGAAGAATATAACAATCCAAGTTAAAATGATCCATGAATAGTTCATGATTATAAATGTTGATTCCATTTATGAGTTAGTAGTTTTCTTTTTTATTCGGGGCTGTTTATTGTATAATCATATATAGCAAAGCTAAAGTTTCAGACACTTGGACTAAAATTGCATTAAAGAGACTCGTACACATACGTTTATTTTTATTTGTCAGTAACTATATGTATGAACAGCAAAAATAAATTTTTGAAGTAAGATTGAAAATATTTTCGGCGTGATTTTAACCCTGGTCATTGGAGAGCATGGTGTAAAGCGCTACAATATGACCATTCATACTTTATAAGAAAATTGGGTTGTTTAAATAATACACGTATTGTCAAAATTACCATTTAAAATCCAATATATGTCACGATGTCTCCATTCTCTTCGCGGTGTTGTAAGAGTTGCGAAAAACAACGCTACTAGAAAAATGCTGAAAAAGCGTTAAGCGGCCTACAAAGGCTAATGTCTCTCTCGATGGGAATAGTCGATGGTTGTAATCGAATGTATAGGCAAATGTCACTTTCTGGTGTCTGCGCAATTAATTTGATTAAATCACGGTGTTAAATTTGTATCGATTTCGATTGATATAAATCCACAAAGTTAACGATGTTTAAATATATATTTAGTTTAAACCTATTTATTTTAGCTTTATTGCAGCGAAAGCCCAAGGCTTATTTGAAACGCTCTCGAGTCCGTTTCCTGGGACTTGAACCAGTACTTGGTGTCTTTGGGGAGACATACAGAACGCTCCCACTGTTGGGATGGAATCCGTGATCCCACGATCGCTAGGCGGACATAATATTCACTACGCCACGGCGATCATATACATTTCATAGTCAAGACTGTTGTTTTTCTTGCTTTTTATGTAATGCATACTTTCTTTCTGAAATCGATTTCGACCGTTATGGAAAATGTTATTTTGCCAGTCTGTCAACAAGAGTAGGCAACAACGTTAAGAAACGTAATCCTCCGCAATTTGCATGACTGCAATAGTAAGCATTACTTGATTTAGGAGGTAACTCGCTGCTGTGAAGAGATTATTTCCAGACAGAATAAAAACGATTGTGTTTATTGATAATAACTTGCCAGTTACACATTACAACTAATTTTATATTTCATTTTCTGAAAAGTCGTTAAAAGTTTCAATCTGTTTGACAACTATTAGTTTAAACATATTTATTTTAGCTCGATTGCATCGAAAGCCTTAGGCATATAGACACGCTCTCGAGTCAGTTTCCTGGGACAACCAGTAGTGGTGTCTTTGGCGGAGATCGAAGGAACGCTCCCAGTGGGTTTCGAACCCGTGACCTCCCGATCGCTAGGCGGACACCATATCCACTACTCAATGGCGACCAATGACCACTATTACAAAGTAAGTACCCGTTAATCGTCGAACTTGTTAAGAAAATCATGAATGGATTCTAGTTTACCACACGGTTTTTACATCGATTAATCGAGGATCGTCACTGTTAAAACATAAATGCAATAATGACATTTTCAATGATACTTTGTACTAAAAACATGTGGTTTAACGTTTATATGCCAGAGCTTTGCTCGGAACCGGCCATAACTCTCTGCTCGGAGGTATAGTGACTTAGGACCTTTAGGCATGTGTTAGTAAATATATAACAGTGCTGCTAACACGATCGTAGAAAGATTGTAGCAAAAGTAGGGTTACGAAATTAAAACAAAATCTTTATTTTCGGAAAGCCGCATTAACAACCTATTTGGATAATACAATTAACGCACATATGTACATAAACATTAATAAGATAAATGTCAAAACCCATATTTAACATTAACAAATTATATACAAAAATTAATACATGTGTTGCCATTTGTGGAGATAAATGAATGAAAAAAGGTCAACACGTACCACTGTATCGAGGCCAAAATAGAATATTAGTCTTCAAAGAACATATCAAGATAACCAGAACAAAACATACATACTAAGAGGGGCACTACATACAATGTAGTTATGTCAAAACGTTTGCCATTAAGATATAAAATGTCTACCACATTAATGATCACATGCTTTTTACAATAAAATAATCAACAGTACATAAGTTTATAATTTAAAAGGAATATCATGTTTTGAAAATGTTCTTCATGTCGAGAGCCGCTTTTTCGTATTCCCGCGCTTTAAATCGCAGCGACGCAATACTTCCGTTTCGATGGGCTTCTGGTGGGTGGTAACCGTAGTAACCCAGTGGTAAAGTCGGAAGTCCGAAGAACGGAAGTGGAAGAAGTTGAGGGTATGATGGGATACCCATTTTAAGCGCAGAAGACGTCAAGTCTCTGTCAGGCGAGTCGTCTGCGTCCATTCTACGTGAACACTGAAAATATTAATAACTGTATGTACATATTTTCGAAATACACATTCTCTTTGTATCAGTAATTCGTCTAAAACGGCATTACTGACAAAGCACCCAGCAAACACATGACGTCGCAATGTGTGTGTAATTACCGTAACAAATTTGAGCTATTTGCAAAATGCCCTTGACTTTGTTTCACAATTCAAATAACAGGAAATAATCAAGTGACAGTAAAATAAATTACATGTCTACTTTGTGACAATTTCCTCGAACGTCTGTATAACATTATCTGTACTGTTTATGCAGGGTGATTAATAATAAAATGACATGCTTATGCAAAGTGTTATTTCCAACCAAATGCAGCTACCCGGCATATTGTCATATTGCATATACATCAACAATTATAATCAATCGGGACATAAACATATCCATGTAACCCAACTAGATGCATACATCATTGCCATTACATGTACTTACACTCACACAGACAAAGAAATATAAATAGAAAAAAGTAAAAACAATAAAGTAGTATCAGCATTTCACTCAATGCCTATCATTACTGTATAAATATCGGGTCTCATTACAGATTTAGGCGCTGGCACGAACGTCACATCCTTCAGATCTTGCAGACCGCCAAAGTTCCCGAGCTTCTCGTACTTCCGCCACTTCGCCCTCCGGTTTTGGAACCATATCTGGAAGAGTGAAATGATACATAATAAATGTCAATGATTACAAACGGAATTAAATTAAATTAAATATTAACTTAAATATTAAATTAAATATTAAATTAAAAATTAAATTAAATTAAAAATTAAATTAAATTAAATTAAATTAAATTAAATTAAATTAAATTAAATTAAATTAACTTAAATTAAATTAAATTAAATTAAATTAAATTAAATTTGAGTGAATAAGTGAATTATTTAATGTATAAACAAACGTGAGCTCAATTAATGCAAAACTAGATCGCATACCTGAACTCTAGCTTCAGGGAGATTCGTTTTCTGGGACAATTCTTCCCGCGAATTTACATCCGGGTAGTGCGTTACTCGGAAGACTTCTTCCAGACACTTCAGTTGCTCCGCGGTGAAAGTAGTTCGGAACCGCCTCTTTTTCATGTAGCTGTCGTCTGAGTCTGTCAGGAAATACACATGTTTTGAGTTAAAATTTGTCAAGTAAATCTCTCCAACCGCCAATAATAAATACAACGCGTGTGGTTTAGTAAGCTATATCTGCTTGCGTATTAGAGGACATTAGTACAATTGGTACGAAAAACTTACGAGATCAACGCTCTAACATGTAAACATAGTTTAAGTTTCAGCAATACAAAATAAAAACGGAACACTGTGTCATTTGTAAAATAAATGCCAATAAAACACTTTTCATGCTTATGTTAGCTCATAGCGACATTATACTTTAAAACAAAATTATTTTATGTTTTTCTTTTATTTACAGGGGAATATCAGTGACTTAAAATTGGCAATTAATGGCGTCAAACAGTGAAACAAAACAGTTAAACTTCAACAAATGTACGTTCACAAAATGGAACGTCAGCGATTTTCGATTACGGCATTTTTTGTCGTCTTATTTCGTGATTTTCCGTTAAGCAGTAAAAACAATGAAGAAGCATAAAATAAAATAAAAATTTATTTCGGTTGATGATTTACGCATCCACTGTTCTTTTCATGATAAAACAGCCAACATTTATTGTATCAATCACGAATTAAACCGATGCTCGACCGGTACAAATATAATTTATATTCTTGCAAGTCAGGAACACATAGAAGCAAAGTACAAAACAGTCGGACGTACTCGTAGAAAACGTGGATCCAGCGGATGGACTCTCGGGCGTGACGACAGTGTCGACGTCATCACTAAGTGGCGTCTCACTCGATGACGTCACGACACCAACGTCCGTTTGTAGACGTTCAGTCACAGGGCTAAGTAGTAGATCTCCTTGAATAACAAACCAAGCTATTTGAAAGAAGTAGTAGAAGAAGTAGACGTAGTAGTAGCACTAGTACTAGAAGCATTAGAAGTAGAAGCAGCAGCAGCAGCAGCAGCAGCAGCCAGTAGTAACAGTAATAATAATAGAAGTAGAAGTAGTAGCAGTTGTTGTCGCTGATATTGCAGTAGGAGAAGTAGTAGAAATGCAGTAAGATTTTAACGTCAGCACTAACAGCAAACATTATCTTCAGCAGCATCATCATTTAGTTTGACCCTGAATAGTAAGTCCCATTTTGTATGCAGGTATCGCCGGGTGGTGAAAAGTGTGCAGCCAGTCCGGGACTCGAACCCGGGACCTCCCTCTTACAAGGCGAGTGCTCTACCGAGTGAGCTAACCGGGTCGCTTTCAAATCACCAATCCCGCTTAAGTTCGGTACCGTGACACAGGGTTTTTCCTGGACGACACATACAAGTGCGAATTAACTAAGCACTCTTCTTAAAAGATAACTAGCGCCGTTAGCACTTCTAAAATCCGTCGTATCTCTGAAATTCGCGATAACATCAATTATAATTGAAAATCCAAGGCACACGTTTATGTCGTTAATTGAGCTTATGACTAAGATTATTGTTTATAAATTAATGATAACCCCGGCGAAATCCCGTTAGCCACAAGATTAGGTCACATAACGTTTTCGCGGCTACCGAGCGACGGCGGGCTTTAATTGAAATTTTCATTCTAATATCTCAAGCATCTGATTTAAATGTACACATTTTTGTCAAGTCCGAAAACCTTAAAGAAATTTCTCGAGTGCCCAGGGATTTATCTGCTGAGAAATTAGGATTTGAATTACCTAACGCGGGAAATAATCCTTTGATTCTGTTTCATGTAAATTAATATCAATCTTTTGATTTTGTGCCCGGTGCGCGCACTCGTCTTCTGCAGATGTATAAACTAAAAGAGAATTTGAGCCACTGGTGAAACTATCTTTTTTTCTTAAATTAGAATTCGTGAAACAACATAAGATATTACACAGAAGTCGGCGAATTAATGTTTAATTCGCATTTTTAACTTATTTTATGATGTGTTTCTTTTTTCCCCGCTTGTATCTGCTCTTTTTGGAAAATTTCGAGAGACGTTATGACCTCAAAAATGATATGTCGTTGTATACACATATGATCCAGTATTAATTCTTGTCCGGTGTCAATAGTTCTAATGATCTATTCACAAAATCGTACATCTTGCTTTATTTTGACAAAAATATATCGAGCATATGGATGTGTTTAAGTAGTTACACAATTAAGGCGAATTGAAATTTCTTAAAAACATACTAAAAATGTTCAGAACTAAAGCATCGGTATTGTCACGTGATAATAATTAACTTCCACAAATTTCTACCGGAAATTCATTTGAATACGCAATGTACCGGAATAACCTTAATGACTCTAAATATAAAATAGAATCTGCACTAGACTTTGTTTCTGTTCTTCGTATATTGTCTTAGTTTTCTTCTGGGCAAATGTTACTGATAAATTGTTTCAGAACCTAAATTTAATGTGCAAAATAAAACAAATGACTTTCGTTGCCGGTCATTCTGCAGTCCGACTATCAATTACGCAACAAACACCGAAATGTCACGAGCGCACGTGCAAATTCAAACGCGAAAACCACATACATCGGAGTTCAACTGGCATATGTATACACATACATCGGAAATTGAATGGCATGTGTATATCTACCCAACAAACCCAGGGGCATCATTAAAACACGTACAAACTCCCGCAATCACGCGAGAACAGGAGTTTTGATAGACTCAACGGGACTCACTAAATGCAAAGCACTTCTCCTTTTCAAGAGTCGTTAAGGCTTTAAATTTAGGGCTATGGCAATAATTCCCTTGGTGGCTAATCCGGGCAATAACTTAAGGGATTTGCGTTATTACGTACGACTTCACTTGATCCTTTGAATTTGGGCGATAAATTTGTCATGTTACACTAAACGGAAAACGATCTAATAAAACGAAAGTGTTAAAGCGATTTAAATTATTTTATTGCTCAGAGACGTTACTCGACTATATCTAATGATCGGTACACAAAAGCGACCGCGCACATATTATACACTCGGTGCGTACTGGATGTTATATGATTTAAGTGGCGCTCAGTCAAATGTGTCGTGTTCTGGGAAAACTGGGCAAAATGCTTGTGCGTAAAGTGTCATCCCAGATTAGCCTGTGCAGTCCGCACAGGCCAATCCGGGACGACACTTTCCGCCTAACCTAGATTTTCGCTAAGAAGAGACATCATTTAAACCAAAAAATCCATAAAAGCGGGAATTGTCGTCCCCGATTAGCCTGTGCGGACTGCACAGGTTAATCTGGGATGACAATTTACGCACATTTTGCCCAGTTTTTCAGAACACGCCACAAATGTACAATTTTGTCAAACATTAATATCGTTTTAAAAACAAACGCAACTCATCAAGTATTTGTTTGTTACAGTATTTTATTATCTTTAGTTTTCTATTGTCTAAGATGCTATCTTATTGAACTATTTGCCTAATATGGCAAGCCTTTTTATTTTAAATTGTATACCTGTCATTGATATTCTGGTGTTGAAGAGTGTAAGTTGTTTTCCCAAGTCTTTTGATCTTATTTTTTCATGTTAAGTGGTCAAGGTGCTCATCGCATGAAACCTGTCGTGTCTCTTAGACAACGACTGATATAAATTGTATGAGTTTTACTTAAAATATTGACAACAGAAAAGTTTAAAGCCCCATAAACACTCAAAATCGACGAATATCTCGTAAAATATTTCATAAATTAAAAATAACACATACAAAATAGGTGTTCCTTATAGCAATAGTCAAAATTTCAATGCTAGCTCTGGTCTGGTAACATAGATTCAACAAGATACAAAATGCTCTTTAAAAAAATAATAATTGTGGTACAATATATTCAACACATGTTCATGTACCATGTAAGCGTTCGATTGTCGTATGAACAGATGTCGTTGCGGGAAATTAACATGGGATTTTTTGTAACACAAAAAAATAAAAAGAGCATTTGTATCTTGTTAAATCTATGTCACCAGACCACATCTAGCGTTGAAATTTGGGCTATTGCTATACGGAACACTGTTTTTTCTGTATGGGTTAACTTTACGTTACGAAACATTTTACGAAATATTCGTTGATTTTGAGTGTTTATGGGAATTTAAGTGAAACATTTTGTTTTCAGTTTGCGATTTAAAACGTCTTCTGAATTTTCCTGAAATGTTAATTCAGCTGCCTTAGTTGATAAGTTTATAAAAAGTAATAACAAGTCAATATTAAGCGCATTGGTTTTAACGGACCACAATAGTTTTCTCATCCAAACATCATATTTTCTGTTTTAAGAACACTATTGTCGATTTATTGTTGTTCATCAGCCAATGCAGAAATGGAAACTAGTTCATGTTGACACAATTTTCATTAAAAAAGACTAAATAATGATTCACGTATTTTTCCCATACTATTTTTATTGTATCACTGTAAAATGGTTTTCTCGGTCGAATAAATTATGGAAATTTCATTTTTCTCCTTAATTGTACTTTTATTAACGATGTTTCAATTGTTATGACCCCTAAACCGGTTAGCCTGGTTAAGGGTGCTTGAGACTGATTGGCTAACGAAGTCATTTGCAAACTCGGCGTCGATTTTTTGCGTAGGCCACAGAGGTTCGATATCCATGATTGGTACAGGCGCTTCTCACATAGGCGACACGGGTTCGATCCATGGTTGGTACAGGCGCTTCTCACATAGACGACACGGGTTCGATCCATGGTTGGTACAGGCGCTACTCGACTTTGTGAAATGAGTTCGAGCCCAACTCGGCGTATGTGAATATGGTTGGTGGTCACGATTTTTCGACCCCACCCCACCCCAACAGAACAAGACCATACAGTAAAATACGTAACGCACATTGCGACGTCAAAATAAAGAGAAATTCGGTTAAAACAACATAAAGCTGGCGAATCATTCCAACTTTCGATGCGTCTAAAATTAAATTAGTTTTTACTAGGACGGGAGTCCGTGTCTACTCTTAATTCAGTTTTTTTCGCGGCAAGATCTCATAAAATTCGAAATACACACACGTTGTATTGTTATGTATACCATTTCATATTTTCAATCTTCAATGTTAACTGTTACAAAACTATTCAACAAAGAATACGAAAACCTCGTTTAAGTTCTATATAATATTGTGTTGTCACATTTTTACTAAATAGATTAATACAATAAAATAAAAAAAATATGGGTATAAATGGCCGAAACTAGACTGATTTCTTTGAATGATAATTGGTTATATTTTAACAGTAAATGTAATAAATACTTAAAAGTGATAAACATGAAAGGCTTTTGTTACACAAAAAGATTGAATAATTATGGTTTTCGTCTTCTTACGATGATATATTATGAAAAACGTGGATAATTTTGGTTGGACACGACGATCATACTGAAATCGAAATAACAATGGAGATATTTCGCGTATATCTTAATTTTAAATGGATAAAATAATTAAGCGCGCGTTACGTGAAAACACTGAATGATGTTTGAAATCGCGTGTTGTTTACGTGTACATATTTTGAACACGAAGACACTTTGGTAAGAGCGTTTCATTCGATTGACTCGATGGCCGATAGAGGCAACATGCGATTTGTTGCACCGTACGTTGGTGTCGACTTCGTTACGCACTATGTTGATAAAACACCCAATAAAGTTACCCCACGAATGCGATCGCAATTTTCATCATTGACCACAACATAATTAAACCAGTATGTGCTTATTTTCTGTTTAAGGATGGTGATATTTCACAAATATATTACATTTACTGGTGATTGTTGTAATGATGATTATGCTGAAGATTTTTATGATGATGAGAATTAGGATGATGATAATTTTTTTCTGCTGCTATTGGTGCATTAGACCATGCGAAAATAGTTCACATTCAAATATGATCTTGCACTTATATTTGCCATTGAAACAGTTACACTTTACAACCTTAGAATCGAGATTTGTGCGTTGCTTAACTGATTATGAAACAACAAATATTATAATATTTGTCTATACAAATCAGCGAGCCTCAAGTACAAATGTTTGTTTTTCAAATATGTTCGCTCATCATAGAAAAACAATAATTTCCTTACCGATGATCTTAATAAAATGATCACACGCCGATAGAAGGTGCTGTTACGGAAACCTTAATCTGCGAACTTTAGTCTTTACCGAAACCATTCCATTCTGACCACTTACCAGTTATCAATTTAATATTATAAGTAACATTTTAATTAACATTTAAGAGAAAAATAAATATTTACCGGGAGTTTGATGTGGCTATTATTTTGTCGGCCAAGAATTATTTCGTTTTCATGTGGGACACATTTAGATAACAAACATTCATTAAAAAAACTCTGACAATCAAAGGAGTGTTCATTGAACCAAATTTAAGGTCTCAATCCATAACTATATATATGACTTTTTTATGGTTGAAATGTGTAAAAATACTTTCTAAGTACAGTTAAATGGCCAGAAAATCAATGTTACATGATCAACGGATCAATAACTAAGGTAAGTAGGTAGGTTTTGGGTTTGTATTATTATCTAATAAAATGGTTTTTTTAAAGATTACAAAAGTAAAATCCTTGAAATATATTCCACATTTCAGTAAATGTCAATGTAAATGTCGATGGCATTTTAATTAAGCTCGATGTAATTAAGAAAAAAATCAACAAGCAAGTTTAAACTGAAAATTAAATAAAATAGGAGAACATTTTAAGGATCGATGTTTTTTTAAGAGAAATGAGGATAAACTGTAATAAAATGACAATGAATAGTTTAAAGTTAATGTGTTTTTTCTTTATGACCACAAAAACGACTTTATAAATTACCAAATAATCGTTAAAACAATTTGAAAATTTACATTGATGTTTGAGACATGTTACAGCGGTTTTGTTCAACTGTTGCGGGAAATATGTAATGAACTCATTAACACTATGATGTGTTATGTTACATTCACATCTTATATATTTAATATGTTAACAAAAAATTATTGAAATCCATATATATTTTATTTTGCTATACACATAAATGGGCAAGTTTTGTATTTATAAAGTGTAAAAAAAAATGTATTGCATACTTTGATACTCGATAACGAATGGCAACTCGATACCAGAGAAAACAAATCTACGCACGAAAGGTACGCTCCTCAGATTTGTTTAACTCATATCGTTAATATTTTTTTTTTTTAGAAACGGTACATGGTGGAGTCGATAAATAGTATTGTATTGTGAAGAAATAACTTCAATGAAGAATGGCAGATTTTTGTCCAAAAAAAATGAGAATATTCCATCCGAAAACAGCATAAACTGGATGATCAATACACATTACAACAAAATAAAAATACTTAGAAATATTGCATATAGTGTTTGCTATTACAGCATGTAGAGTAATTACTGTGCTTCAACTACTGAAATTTTGATAGTACCCAATGACATATAAACGGAGAACGGACACCATCAACAAATTGGGAACTCTGATATCCGAGTTTTGTCATCTACTTGAAATGCGTTTTTTTTTATATTGTTACTATTCTTACCAAAGTGTTTCTATTCCAGCTTGTAGAGTAATAACTGTGCTTCAAATTCTGAAATTTGAATAGTATTAAATGAAATATGAACGAAGATTGAACATGTTTTTATAGGTGATATGCATGATGTTTAAGACACTTCGTTTGATCATTCCCGATAACGGATACGTCGGATAACGGAGAATTTTAACAAATTAGGCTCTCTGATATGTTGTAGACCGAAGAGAGTACCGGTGTAGTACCAAGGAAGCAGACATCGAGAGGAATTCATTCAAGCTTCAACGTTACAATCGATATAAGAACAATAAATTGAAATTTCACGCTAAAATGGTCCGATTTTAATCCCCAAGATGTCGTGTCATTATTGAATATGCCATGAAAAACAAAATCAAAATTTGGAATATGCAAAGGGATGTGAAAAATGGAGCATATTTTCCGTGATTAATTTATAATTGACGTCAGTACAGACATTGTTTATAATTGCCTGCCTACTTTAACAGTATTCATCAGCGAATTTTGCATTTATATTATGGCTGACTGAAAAAAGTGTGTTATATCTGTTTGAAAGAGTAGGGTTGTCGGGAACAGAAGTGCCTTTGTCATTGAGATGATCGGCTAAAGAAGAACCCATGACAGTGTGGCATACGACTTGTAAAAAACATTTGAATTGCTTCAAATACGTCAGCAAACTACAAATTTAACATGTTTTAAGATTAATAGACACCTTGATCTTTTAATTCGAATATTCAACACGTTCTATGTTTATTTTAAAGTATTGTTTAGTTTGATGACATATGTACTGATCATCCAGTTCATGCTGATTTTAGATGGAATGTTATCGTAATTAATGTAATCCACCATGAATTTGTTTCTTCGCAATACAAAATGCTTTACCATTAATCGGCCAAACAATATTTCGTGTCTGTAAACCCCATTAACGGAACATTAATGCAAAAAAGCTAAAGAACTCACCTCTCGCGCGTGGCTTTTGTTGTTCACTGTTATCAAAGTGCCATCATCCGTTATCAAAATATCCGCATGACCGGCGTGATGGAATACATTAATTTAAATTTATGTTTTCAACATAAAACAACACAAATTTGAGCAATATTTAGTATTCAGAACTGTTTATTATAATAACCCATTGTAAAAATGATGCGCTCTCTCCGAAACAGGGTCTATATCATAGTGTTGTTTTTTTCAGTACCATGTACATATGATGTATATACTTCGAAACGTGTATATTATGCACGTGATTAAGCATCGTTTTGTTTCTCAGAAATTATTTTTATGTCCAGATATACAAGAAAAAATATGTTTTCTGAAATCGCGCTGTTTAAAAGAATACAGGCTTAATACTATACGGAAACAAAATACTGTTTATGGTTGGTCTTCATGCAAAATAGTTAAGATTCATCTTGCTTAAATACTAAAATTTACTTCACAGATTTGTAATGTACAAACACCAATCCATTATTGGTTATTAAAGATTCTATGTCATCTTAAAAGTCCTTAAGAGTCAACTTCCTAAACATATCTGAAATTTAGATATGTATCATGGAATAGAATAATTGTCTTTATTTTTATGCGTTAAACATGTTATTATGTCACACACATGTGTTTTTAAATCCGATTTAGATAATGAAATAATATTATCATCTTTTTTATATACAATGTATAGTGTAGCTGGAATATAATTTTTCGATGTCATAGGCCATTTACAAACGACATCAATAATTTTAAACAATTCACATACGGTCACATATTTGACGACTAAACGATTAATGCATATGGACATTTGTAATCGTGAGAGTGATCATGACCAATTGTTTCGAAAACTTGCATTCGCAGAATATTAAAGGAACTAAATTAGAAATGAAATTGTGCGAATGAAAGAAAGAAGAAGAAGAAGAAGAAGAAGAAGAAGAAGAAGAAGAACAAGAAGAAGAAGAAGAAGAAGAAAAGAAGCAGAAGGAGAAGAAGGAGAACAACAACAACAACTGAATTCACGCGTATGCAACACAGTATATGACCCTAGCTCTGGGAAAACGGTGTCTAATGCATATGTTAAAAGTGTCGTCCCAGATAAGCATGTGCAGTTCGCACAGGCTAATCAGGTACGACGCTATCCGCTTGTATTTTATTTTATTTTTTCGTTTAAAAGAAGTCTCTTTATAACGAAAATAGAGTAAAGGCGGAAAGTGTCGTCCCTGATTAGCCTGTGCGAACTGCACAGGCTTATTTGGGACGACACTTTACGCACTTGCATGAGACCCTGTTTCCCCAGAGCGCGGACCATATGTCTCAAGTGTTATTCAAGTGCTTCACTAAACATACCGTTACTGGAAACCGGAGAACGGCTGATTTCTTCGTCAAGTTCAATTTCACGTCGAAAATTATTGTTTTCCTCGATGTACCGCGTCGTAATGCCGACTTGAGTATCCGCAAAAGCACTAACGGAAGTGGTTCCGAAGCGTTCCTCTGAGAGGCGTGGTGCGGAAGCGGTACACTTCCGACTCGTTTCGTTCATGATGCGACCCAGAATCATGTCTATTGAATATTTATTGCAGCCTTTTGGGGAAACTTTTGTGACGTTAAAGCTGTTCTTGACATCAATTTCTTCACGTTTGACGTTTGCCGCTCCACTAAGATCCATAGCAACATTTTCTTCTTCCATTTTCGACAAAAAATAAGTCTGATTTTACCAATTATTCAAAATAAAATTGATAATTCTTAGTTAACATTAAACATTTTAAATAAGATTTTCTAAGAAAACTTATGACGTTATACTTCGATCGATTCCATCAACCAATTGTTAGTCGACACATTAATTGTTTGTTGCTATTTTGCTCAATGTTTGTTGCTCAATATTAAAAAATCAAGGAAGATACGAACACGATGAACCCGCGTCAGAACGCAATGAAATAATGATTTCACGGTATCATGCCAAAGTCAGCAATATTCTGATGGGGTGCAATTTTCAAACGAATTCGTGATGTCAAAGATTTAACAATTGAATGGTATCAATTTAATAGGCTCGTTTTTACGCTTTCATGTTTGATTTGGGCTCTTACAAGTGGGCAATACCCGTCAATTATGGGAGCGCTGATAAGCCACGTGAAATATATTGGCCGAGCCGCCGCGGATGGGTAGTACTTCAATGGGCAAATGGGTGTTAACATTGAAGTGTCAAATGAAAGTCGCTTTGTTTCAACTACCGTCAAACATTTACAATATTTTCATAATTGTTTCCGTAATATTGAGAAAATTGAAATCCTTCCATTTTTAATTCAGAGTCATGTATTTAAACAACTGAGAACTGGTATTGCTGTTACTGCTTTCCCTTTTGTTGCCGATAATAATGATCACGATGATGATGATAAGTATTACTTTAATAATAGTAATAATAATAATAATAATAATAATAATAATAATAATAATAATAATAATAATAATAATAATAATAATAATAATAATAATAATAATAATAATAATAATAATAATAATAATAATAATAATAATAANTCATCATCATCATCATCATCATCATCA
>VMBQ01002609.1:43241-59763 GCA_007657795.1 Dreissena rostriformis
GGCCTTTTTTCTAGACGCTAGGCATAAATGGGTTAACGGAGAAATAAGAAGATTGTTAAACAATTACGCTTGTTCAAACATATTAAAAATGTCTTATTTTATGTAAATATATATTCATGTACTAGGAAACACTGTCTGGTTGAGAAGCCCGTAAGTGCACGAACGTGACTCATAAGCAAACATCTGATACATGAATATTTTCACAACTCAAGAGCGTGTTTAATATTTCTTATAAATGAAGTTAACTTTGTAATATCTTAACTATTTACTGTAACTGTGCCAACGGTGTCAACTCTATTGTGTTATATAGATGAACATAGATTAATTTATATTTTTCTTCGTAGAAATATTGTTAATTAATTTAATATTTATCTTCAATCCCCTCTGTAAATATACATTTTAAGAACCTTTTGTTTGGCTGATGAAAGAAATAATAATACAAACAATATAAAGTCACATGTTCCATTTGGATCATCTTTTAAAGGGACTTGTTCAAGTTTTGGTAAATAAAAAAAATGATTTTTTGTTTGTTTCATATCTGCACATTTTCGTTGTAATTATGATACGTTCAAACATATTTGTCAATACCAATTTCTAGTAGTGCATTTTATTTCAGTCACGAATTCTAATCCTCAGTTTTGCTATTATGTTGTTGGATTCATTTTTACTGACTACTTGCTCAAAGATTGTTGTGCCATTGTAATGGTGTTCAACTTCAGCCCCCCCCCCATTCTGACAAAAGTGCGAAATATTGGATGAAGTCTGGAAATGTCGCTGTCACATATTCTGATTTTTTAGTTCAACCACCATTCCAATAACTTTTAAGATATCCCCTGAAACGTCACACTTTAAATATTTTCGAGCATACAGACAATATCACTGCACGTTGTTTTTCTTAAACCCTTTAACATTTTAGATATTTATGAAACTATTAACACTTGCACAGAAAAAAACAACCTGTTAGTCTGTTTGGTCTAATAATGACATACACTTTGTTTAAACAATATCTTGATTTAACATACATGTGTACTACATAATTACATGCGTTAATGATTAAATCATTAACTCGTGAAGGAATTTGTTGTTTGAGCCTCGATGAAAAATATAGACCAACGTTCGCCAAAATTCTTCGCGCGTTAGTCCAAATTGGAAAGTAAACACGTTTGATTTATTATAAAAAAAACTCACAATAAAACAAATTGTCAAATATTCGAATTCCTTAAACAAGGCACACTCTGTGGGATAAACAGCATAGCTGATGAATTTATAACACTTTCTATGTTTGTTTTTGTTTAAATAATTAAGCTTTTTACAGTTTATCTGACAATGCATCCATAAATAAAATTCTCAAATTTCTCGTAGAAATGTCGTGAGTAAATATAAAGCGCTTTTCATGCCAGTTCAAATTAAAAAATCGAATTTATAGCTATTAATGTAAATTAAAAAATGGGAACATCGAATTTATGGCTACCTTTTAAAGCAACTCAAAGTGATTAATTTAACGAAACGTGTAAGTTAGAGATTTAAATGCTGATTAAATTATAAATATTGTGGGATTAAAGCTGTCGCGAGAAAGAGGGCTATATTTTTCGGCACAGACGGTTTCGACATAACACATACCATATAACTGGTTTTATTAAAAGAAGAACCGTTGTATCAATACCGATTTGAAGATCACATAAAAGGCTTCGTGACACGTTATAAAACAAGAAAACATACGATTCAACTAATTGTTTAAACATAATCATGCGAATACACAATCAACGACCATTAAATATAATTGTGCAAAATCTCTTCCATCATTTATTGCAAGACAAATAATACACGCACGAAGAGTGGATTTCTAAAAATATTAATCACTCACTAAAAAATGAGCTTTTCACACATCATACACGCAAATTCTTAAAAACGTTTTGATAATATCAAAGTGAATGTATGAATGTCAATTCAAACGAAACACAAATATTTTTTTTTTTTTTTTTTTTTTTAAATTAATGAAATACGCGAAATATTGACAAATCATACACTCTTCTTTCCAAGATAGCGTACTTATACACTCCCATTTAAAATAACAAATACAAATGAAACATTTATCAAATTGAAAGTCCTTTGTAAATCTTTTACAAAACGAGCAGTTCTCTTCTGTTGCGCAAATCACATGGCCACCATCTTTAAAACAATTACAACGATGTAACTTGAGATCACTTTGGCGTTTCTGGGTATGGACATGGTGACAGAAGCGTTGCACAGATTTTTCTCTCACGCGCACCGGTGCATGTCACAACCGTCGTACTTTAACATGGAGGGCAGGTTCGACTGACGTCTGCAATGCAGGGGGATTGTGGGTAAATGTGATAACAAAAACCGGAAGTACTACGAATAATACATTGAATATCAACAAGAACGTCGACAAGGATGACGACGACCACGACGTCGACATTAATAATAGAACACGAGCACCACTTTCAAGACCATTAACCAAACACATTCATGATAAAAGCAATTTAACAATATGTGACATAGTTCTTAAAACACAATACACGTTAACACAAGTCCATTTCAGTTTTCTTTGCGATTTATTTGTGCTTATTAAACTCTAACACAACGTTTTCCAATGTTCGTTAAACAGATTATAATAGCGACGGCCTACGGTTTCCACAACAACAATTAAATATCTGGCCACTATGTCCGGGGATGTGGGCGTCCTCTTTTTTTATAACAATCGCCGAAATTTAATAATTGCTTTAATTGCCGTCGTTTATGAATAAACTGACATTCATTTCATCAAAGTTGTCTTTTTTTTTCGTGGCACGTGATCGTTCGTATAGCTGTACTTCCGGTTCGAATCCTGATCACGGCACCATTTAAGACTGTGTGACATAGTTCTTAAAACACAATAAACGTAGACGCACGTCCAATTCAGTTTCTTTGCGATTTATTTTTGCTTATTTAATTCTAACACAACGTTTTCCAATGTTCGTAAAATACATTACAATAGCGGCGGCTTACGGCCGCCACAACAACAACACAATATCTGACCACTATGTCCGGTGGTCTGGACGTCTTTTCTTAACATGTTTTGGAGTGGGTATTATATAACCCGATTCATGTCTCTGTTTATAAGGTATAATTAGTGCAGGACACGTGGTAGCGTTATAAGGCATGTGTTTGATATTTTGTTACTTAGCTTGTTTACGTCTCTAATTATGAGATTCTATAAGTTTTCCATTATCTATTAATTGCAGTTCTCTGTATTAATTGAATACTGATACGTTTAAGTCCTGTATTCACGCGTTTACCATGTACGAATACATTCCTGAATGGGTTTTTATAATGTTCTGTCATTGACTCCACAACTGGATTACTAATGTCAACAAACACCCATGATCAGAATATTAATTTTCACGTGGTTGTGCTTTCCAATGTAGATGTTAATATATGATGTCTATTTGCCCTAATGAGAATGCCTGCTCGACCCACAAATAACATTATAATGTTGATCAAGGTATTCGTTAGCTAGAAATGGCGCGGCAGCAGCCGACGCGTATCCCCACGCCACATGCGAACATTTTGGGTGGGCGTAGTCTATGTGGGCGGGGCGCCCCAGGGTTTGTTATGGGGCAATGCATAGTTGAGATTGACCGTATTGTCATAAGAGAAATTCAGTTTCAATTAGAAGTGAGTCGGTGTAGAAATGAAGAAGTTATAGCAAAAGGCAATTTTGCGTGGGTGTTGCCTATGTGGGCGGGGCCCTGGGGTTGGTAATATGGACATGGATGGTCGAGACCTTGGGTACGAAAGAATTATGCCCACACAAAATTTAGGTACGAAAAAAAAATGGGTACGTAAACAAATATGGGTACGAAAAAAAAAATGGGCACGAAACAATTTTTTGGTACGAAAAGAAATTTGGGTACGAAAAAAAAAATGGGTACGAAAAAAAATTTGGGTACGAACAAAAAATTGGGTACGAAAAAAAATTGGTTACGAATTTTTTTGGGTACGAAAAAAAATTGGGGGTACGGGGAAGTACCGTGTTGTCATAAGAGATGTTCAGTATTAATTTGAAGTCAATTGGTTAATAAATGGAAAGTTATGTTAAAACACAATTTTGGGTGGGCGTGGTCTATGTGGGCGGGGCGCCCTAGGGTTGGCAATGGGGCCATGCATAGTTGAGATTGACCGTATTGTCATAAGAGATGTTCAGTATCAGTTTGAAGTAAAGCGGTGTAAAAATGAAAAAGTTAATGTAAAATAACCTAGTAATAACCTTATAAAAAATGAGTGAAAATCTCTGACCAGCCCCATCCCAACCCCCATAACTTTTGACCCAGGGGTCAGATCAAAATTGCAAATAATGCACTGTCGCACATATGCGCATAGCTTCCATGTGTATAAGTTTCAATGTTCTAGTGCTAATAGTGTAGGGGGAGATAGTGGCCAGGACGGACGGACGGACGAAAAGGCAATTTTGGGTGGGTATGGCCTATGTTGGCGGGGCCCTGGGGTGGGTAATGTGGACATGGATGGTCGAGATAGACCGTGTTGTCAAAAGAGATGTTCAGTATTAATTTGAAGTCAATTGGTGAATAAATGAAGAAGTTATGTTGAAACAATGTTTTACTATAGCCATATAAGAAAAACTGCCCCGTCCCCTGGCGGCCATGTTTTTCATCCAACCATTTTTGAACTCGTCCAAGATATTATTCAACTCAACTCAGTTTATTAAGTAAATAAAGGCCTGTGGCCCAAAATACACAGTATATTACACAAAACATAACACATGTTTGTTGTTGCGTACACATCATTTTACATATAAAATATATCAACGTGTCAAATTGTATTCATAAGATGATACACATACTTACATAATTTCAATAGTGTATCATTATCTGTTGTGCTCATCAGATTATAAAAGTTATGTACAGTATTTCCGCCAGTATACCAGTAATATAGAAATTCTCTACGAACAACGTCATATTTACTACATTGAAAAAATGCATGATATTCACAATCAATAATCGACATATTATTTTCGGTAAAACAAAAATTACATATTCTCAAATTATATGCAATATGTAACTGTCTACCAACTTCACTATTTAATTTGTGGTTGGAGGACCTAAACTTGGTGAAAGCTGTTTTATATTTTAGCGGATTTTCCAACTGCAAATACCTTTCGGTGTTAAGTTGAGATTTATAGTTCTTATAATGGTTACCTCTAGATGCATTACTTATGTCATTGTGTCAATTCTGGGTGACGCAATCAATTTCACGCTGACGAAAATTATATACAAATAAATCTACATTGCCAACATATTGAGAGATCCAATTTGGGGCACATGTTCTGACCAAGTTTCATGAAGATTGGACAAAATATGTGACTTCTAGAGTGTTAATAAGGTTTTACTATAGCCATATAAGGAAAACTGCCCCGCCCCCATAACTTTTGACCCAGGGGGTCAGATCAAAATTCCACATAGTGCACCGTCGCACATATGCTCATAGCTACCTCGTGTTTAAGTTTCAAGGTTCGTGTGCAAATAGTGTAGACGGAGATAGTGGCTAGGACGGACGGACGGACGAAAAGGCAATTTTGGGTGGGTGTGGCCTATGTGGGCGGGGCCCAGGGGTGGGTTATGTGGACACGGATGGCCGAGATAGACCGTGTTTTCATAAGAGATGTTCAGTATTCATTTGATGTCAATTGGTGAATAAATGGAGAAGTTATGCTAAAATAAGGTTTTACTATAGCCATATAAGCAAAACTGCCCCGCCCCCCTGACGGTCATGTTTTTCATTCAACCGGATCAATTTTCGAACTCGTCCAAGATATTATTGGGGCACATGTTCTGACCAAGTTTCATGAAGATTGGACAAAAGATGTGACTTCTATAGTGTTAACAAGGTTTTACTTTAGCCATATAAGGAAAACTGCCCCGCCCCCTTAACTTTTGACCCAGGGGTCAGATCGAAATTCCAAATAGTGCACCGGCGCACATATGCTCATAGCTACCATGTGTGTAAGTTTCAAGGTTCTAGTGCTAATAGTGTAGGAGGAGATAGTGGCCAGGACGAACGGACGGACGGACAGACAGCGGAGATAACCACAATATCCCCACGCTTTTTGAATAACATGTGTGCCTACATGCATATTTGCATAAATGATTCCCCCAAAAATTGTATCGTTACAAAAGTTGTACTTTCCAAGGTAGATATTAGCTATTGAGAAATACCTTCCCGCTGTTATTTTCCGTATGGTAAATCGTCTATAATACTGAATTTTTGTTGTTAATTATTTTCCACTGCGTATAATATTTTCTATAATATTTTATTTCGTTTTTTCGTTGGTAATTTACTTTGTTACGCTAAAAATATCAGAATAGCAACAACACTGATGTGAATTATAAATAAAATAAATGTATGAACAATTTAAAACAAGGCGAATAATGTCACAACAACAACGAAAACAACATAAAACCCAACACCATTACAAAGAGCAAAAAACAAGGACGAAGAACACTGAAATAATGTCGGAACACATACACAAAAATCACCACCACCAACAACAACAAAAAGAACAATAACTAAAGTCATGATGACCAAATTTGTTATGTTAACATTGATACAAAAAAACCTGTCAACTTTAACAATTACTACCATGGGTGTTATTGTTCGAATGCACACGAAAAAAGAAATATTTGCGGTTTAGCATGATGATGCTCTTAACCTTATTTATCAGAGAAAAGTACCGAAATGTTTATCCACCATACCCGAGTGCTGATCATTTTAATTCAATATAGACCTACCCCGGAATAATACATACTAACCAAAGACATGTGAATAACTTGGGGATGTTCCGATACTATTTTGTCACGAATGAAACAAGTAGTGGTTAACAAGCGATAGATGATGTCAATTGAATGTTGAGATGGGAAATATGTTGCAGGGGCATACGCATGTTCTCGTGGTGCATATAATCGCTTTTGGTGAAGATCTGATACGGTTAGAACGTAATCGGATCAATGCTGGTCCTCTGGCCCGTGTATGCCCCTTGAGTAAAGCGTCCTGCGCACGTGATGGCACTAATGTTTAGACAGTCGGTCTTGAAAACTGAATAAAACACATACTGGACGCTTAATGTCGTTATCTTGTCAACTTCTTATAAAATAACTGGATACAAACTGTCACGAGACCACATATCTCGTTTCGATATCGTGCTACAGCATCTCATTAATGAACATTATGATGAGTCCAAATATGTTCGATTTTGATTCGATTTCAACTGTTAAAAAATATGTTTCTGGCTACCAGGTGTTGGTTTAAACTACAACATTTGAATATCATATATATTACTGGACGAAGTTGACTATTGTGTTACAGTGGAATGTTAGCTACACATTATTTTTTTTCCGCTAGTATCCATTTTGTTGTAGGAATCAAATTTTAATAGGCGCCTCTGATTTAATATTAATTTGTTTTCGTAATTGGATATTGTGGTAACGAAGTTTTGACATACATTATGATGATACATGTTTAAGTTTATAGTAATAACTGTGTTTAAATTAAGTTCATTCAATATAAACATTCGATGTAACTTTTAAGTGGCGTCTGTTCCGATACACTTTATCGGTCATAAAGTTCAAATCCATTTCCAGACTCTCATGTACATTCTGATTCATTCTTTTTGATAACAGTGCAAACGACCACTATGTACATGAAAGGCAAGGGAGACTACTCTTCCTCATTGGAAAAAACGTTGTTTCAAGTTAGAGTGAAATTACCACCCCTTACCATTTCAATCGAGCTAGAGTCAAATGATAAAGTTATCGTGAATTGGTGTTTTCAACTCTTTCACCACAAATCATGAAATAAAGCGTTTTCACTTTGGTATTTTTGTGAAGTTTGCATGTAGGTTGTATTCTTATTTTGTGTTAACGTATTTGCCTATTTAACACTATTATATGTTATTAGGAGTTTGTTGTTGTTTTGAACGATTGGTGATTGTTAAATATTCCGCCCACCCTTAAACAAACTTCTGTATTCGCGATTAGTAAATACCGCGTAAGACACAACATTCTTATTTAAAACATGTATTGAACAATTTACAGCTCTCAGTCTAAAATGGGTTAGTCATTATTGGCCCGGGATACTGTATATAATTGCTCTTTGGAAAAGGACCAAAGGTCATGTCTTCAAGTATTTATTGTGTTATGTAACCTTACTTCACGATAATCACGATCTTTTCCAAGTGTTATTTTGTCATGTGAAATACATGCGTAAAAACATCTGGAATTTCATAGCTTGGTTACAGGGAACCAAAGTCTCGTGGACCATGATACGTTTTTGTTCAGTGCTGTTATTCGGGATTTTCGTAATTAAGAAGTTGTCTCCCATTCGGGTAGGTATCACGAGTATCCCGGGTAAAAAGCGGTCCGTCTAAAATGCGTATATGACTCATATCCGCGGATATGACCGAAAAGTGCGGATATGGACGAATATAAGCAATATCGACACTTTTTCTGCAATGTTCATTTCAATGTTCAATGAAAAATACACAATATGTATTTAATATGCATAGTAAAATATCTTATATTTGATTGTTACTATATATTATATTTTATTGGTACGTAAAAATATGCACGTTATTTTATTTATTCAAATGAACAAAGGATATCGTAGTGCTACATTTAAATGTTTCAAGAATGATTATAACCATTATAGTTGCGCTGTTATTGAAAAGCAATGCATGTCCCGCAAAAGTTTTAGATTTTTCGTTAATATTTCAACAGTTCATATTCAATATCCCGAAAAGTTAAAATACGAAGCCTATATGTTAAAGATCAATATTACNAAGAAGTCCCACAAGTAGCGTGTCCCTTAAGTTGTGTTGCAAACTTTTTGGAAAGAGGGTCTTAAACTTATTACTTCACAAAGTTCTCCTTTTCCATGAATATTTAGAGGTTTTTACACATGTCATGATTATGTCATTAGTCCTTTGTTCGTCTGTGCTGAAAGGAAATACTGTACTGATTTTACTATGCGTTGTTAATGCTTCGGTCAGTCCCGGATTGTGACGACTGTTTGGGTAAAAATGAGGTGTTTTGAATTTATTTTATGTTCACATCCCGTACGTTACAGTGTCTCTGTCAGTCGATTTACATGTTAATTGGATGTTTGTATAAATCAAATATTAAAATAATTTCTATGCAAAGTATATGTTTCATTGAGTTAAATATATGTAACCTTTTAATTGTTACCAACTTGACGAGACCACCTAAAATATTGCCCATCACACAAGACATCCCCCGACAAAACAATAGCGAACCAATATCGATAAACCTCTCCATATAAAGAGTCTTATTTCATCTCTATGATAATTTCTTTATATAGGACTTAGAATTGCAAATATTTTGGCATAAATACATAATAAGCTTTATCAAGAGAAAGTGTTGATTTTTCAATGTCTTAGAATAATGAATGTCAGTTTGGTTAGATGTTCGCTTTGTTATCTTCACGAATCCTCCGGGCAACAGGCGTTCAGAGAAAGTTTTACTGCGGATGTTAATAAGAATTTATCTCCTGGTATTTTTTTTGGAATTTCAATATAACTATACTTCTTATAACAATAATAGAATTTACAAGGGCAGTCTGTTTTCAATCAAAAATTTAAGTGTATGCTTACAAACAAAAGCAGTCATTACAGTCTGCATTTTTTCTAATGCTGATATCTTCTAATCAAGCTTGAGTACAGATGGTTCCAGAACGTTAAAATCGTAACAGATGAGGGATAAATGGGCACAAATATATTATATTATACGATTCAGCGGGATATTATATTAGATTGCGGTTGATGTATGTCTTATATTTCTGGTGTGTTGGCGTTGACGACACAACGACAACGACCTGAACGACCAATATACACTCCGAAACGAACAAATAAACGTACTTGTCAGTTTGGCGTGTCAAGCCGATGTCGCACTTCAATACATGCGGACAATGTAGCATGACAAAGTAAGAGCACCAATACGAAACGATTGTTACCGCCATAACTATAGCATAACACATACATTTTCGTTCAAACGTTGGCTTGTTGGTGGCTCGGATGTGTCGTACTTGCATATGGGTGGGTAAAGTCACCACATATCACGGGCGCCAACATGAATAGTGTACGAAAGAACAAAAGAACGAGATATTTATGTCGATGATGTTGTTGTTGTTGTCCAAATCACTGTAGTTGTGGTCTTCTTTAGCAAAAAAATGATGTTTGCAAAGTCCGCGAGAAACTCAAATTGTATTTAACTGGAGTTATATGGCATGACGAGCGCTTTTTCTTAAACCTGTGAATTCAGTACATAGTTTTCTCCGTTAATAGAAGTATATGGCATAACAAGCACTTGTTTTTAAACCTGGGAATTTCAGTACATAGTTTTCTACGTTAATATTTTGGGACGAAAAGTGTAATGTGGAAGATACATGAAGTTCGGACATAGGTCTAGTTTTTACGATAATTATAAGTCCATATCATGTGACATGTGTTAAACCCTAACATTTATATTGTTCGTGGATGTTCCAATAAAGGCTTCATTGCTAAGAGCATAACTAGCTTTAATGATTAATTTGTGTGTTTGTTAGCTAACAACATCCGCCAGTTGATCAGCTCACACCTTCTTGGGTAAGCTGATTTACAAGTACTTAGTTAACATGCTAATACAAAATACTGCTAACTGCCAAATTTAATCGGAGATAATGGGAGAAAGGCTGTATAAATTCATGACTAATCCCAATCTAAGTTAGTGCTCGCGACTCTCGGATATGTCAAACAACTGGGCTCACCGGCCCTAAATAAATCTGATTTTTAATCCTAACTTTGCATTGATTCTTATGCATAGATTGAAAAGATTTTTATTTTAATAGCGCGTGGTTCCCACGCAAAAAAGGTGTCTTATGTTTGCTACCTAGATTTACTAAAAGACTCGTGTAGATAGTATGCACACATCTACAATCGTTCCATAAATGGACAATAAAACAATATTTATGATTTTATTTTAACCATTTTTGCTTGTAATATGTTTCAACGATTATTTTCTTTTTATCAGTCATATATGTTTTTGCAACAATAACTTCAAACCATAGCAAGAATATAACATCATCCAATTTCTAATTATATATTCAGGATGCCATCTGAAAATTATCAAGGCGGTAGATACCCTTTCGATGTTACAGCCTGTACCAGTTAACGGTTATGCCTACCGTCACAATCAGAAACAAAATTTACAATGTTATCGATGAGTATCACGTGGTTTTTATAAGGCCATGGATTAAATAAAAACTGCGTCCAGATATAGTTAAATATCGCCATGCATGATGTCGCAATTACTAGTATTCCTCTACATACGATTTTATGCATTGGAGGCTATTAAAAAAAGTCGTTCATTGAAGTCAATGCTTTATATGCAGCGCTGAAATACCATTACTACGACACATTTTATTATTATCTCCAGGCGACAAAATCAGTTTGCATTAAAGGGACAAATATAAACTGCAGAAGTATTAAAGTACACTGTTTAACATTCACATTGGCGTTTTCATTCGAATAGTGCAAAAATTATCTTATTAGATATTAATAATATGATTGTTTTATTAACTATTTATATTATGACCTAAGTCTTCAGAATAGGTCTTCATATTTCATGAACATTAAGGCAGCAAAATCTGGATTATTTTATAGTTCAAATCGACAGTTTTACGACGAATGTATATTACAAGATAAACTGATAAATCCTTTTCAATATGTGTACTACATGTATATCATTCTTTGTCTATAGTGTATCAAGGTTAACCTTCGAACTAAGAATTTCTTCCATTTGAATCATCAGTTTCCAGTGAGACTTGTTTAAAAGTAACTATGCTGTCACTACAGTGTTTATGTGGGTGTTGTTGTTTTTTTAAGTTGAACCATTAGATATATTTTATAAAACATATATTTAATAATACAATATGTTTATAGTTAATGAACCCCGTTGAACTGTTATGCAAATGTTGGGCATTGTTTAACATTCTTTTGCGATTGTTTTTGTATAATGTCGAGATGTGGCAGAATAATCTCACGGGAGCAATGATCCCCATTGAGTCAATATATACTTCACAAATTAAGCGATATTGCTTTCCTATAGATGCATTCCGTTTCAATGTAAGCCTTGTGTTACAATGTTTTCTCCTGTATCGTATCGCAATTAAAGTTCGATCATTAAATATTGAAATAATATCTGATAAATAAATGCTTAAGTGAACAGTTACATTAAGATTCATAGGTGCTTTAATTTATTCAATATCAGTTACGGACATAGAAAAAGCATTGCGTCCAAATATGAAATATCAATATTAGCGTTTCTAAATGCATTAAATGTAAAGACATTGACTTTCTTTCACACACAAAATGTTGCAACTTCGCATCTCAAATAGAAAAGCTTTTAGTTGTCAAGAAAACTGCCTTTGCAAGTTTATAGGAAACACTTTTTGTAGATTTATAAATCCAAATTCATGCATCTCATACACATTTTTTATTAAGAGTATTTGAACTTTCAATTAAAAGTTTCTCTCTTCATTGCGAGGGATCAAAGACGCTACCAGCTTATTGACGAGTTTCAAGTTTTTATTACTTATATGTTGATTTCACAAAATGATTTTCATATAGCTGAAGAGTATGAACAATATTTTGAAACAAAGTTGCATTTTTTATAAAACAAAATAATAACTATGAACCAGAACGATATAAACGAACAAAACTGAATGCACCAAGCGGACCATAATGTTATTAAGATTTGTACCGTATTTGTCAGATGCTATCAATTTTACATACAACGAAGATGTTATTTATACAATATTTTAATGATTACATTTGAGCGTAAACGGAATTGAAAAATATTTATAACCAACATTGCAGAGTAAAAAAAACATTTTGATTTTCCAGATGCTATGTTTTGAGGCATCACCTTTTGACATTTTATCATTCTCCATATAGCACTTGATTGTTGAGTTTATATTCAACGAGGAGATATACAATTAGGACAAACTATTCAAGCATAATGTCATACCTTAATGACTTCAGTTTCCCGCCTCCTCTTGAATATTATGGAGATGAACAATCATAGTGTGATAATATTAATGGCTGTGTCTTACACGTCACCATGTTTTGTTAATTTGATTGGCAACTACATACGCTTCTAAACTGTTTTGTTAGATTTTATATCTGCATTTGTTCAAACCCAGTAATGTGCCAACTTAAGTGCACTACAGTTACTATTTATTATACATACGCATTTGATATGTTGATACATCCATAGTTCCCAGATGAGACTTATATGAATCATATGACGATAACGAGCTCAGCAAGTTCATTGACAATAATATTCACTTTTGCAATAGTCTATGTGTTGTTATGTATGAGAGTGGGGTGGGGGCGCATGATGTACAAAATGCATGGATGTTTTAACCATTTATTTGCACCCAAAAACAACGAATATTTCATTTAATAAAGTTAACCCACAAAACACAAGTGTTCCTTATAGCAATAGCCAAAATTTCCATGCTTAATATGGTCTGGTAACATCGATTTAACGAGATACAAATTGCTCGTTTTTATGTTTTGTGGGACAATATATTCCATTTGACGATATCCGAACATTTTTTATAAAGCATACTAGTATTTGGCAGTGTTTGCGGATCTTTAAAATATGATTAAATGACTTCGGGCAATGTTTACCTTTATATATAAATACTATGGTGATTAAAATTACAGGTTTTATATGTGGTTAATTACAGACAGAACGTGACAAACAGTATGGTTATTTAGTGCATTGGCAGTATAATTGCTATATTTAGTTAGTTCATACTATTCGATCCACATCCTACGGTGTTTAGTTGGATGTGCCTTGCACTTCGTTCATTGATTGCAATGACGAAATACTTCACGATTTCAGACAACAACGTTTTAACATGTCACATTTATCTACACCACAACACATTGTCGGAGACGACATCAGTTATAAATGTCGTGTTTTCAGACTTAGTGTGGTTCGACATGTTAACTGTCCGGCGCTGTTTGACCATGTCACCTGCTGCAATCCCCTCGCGAATGCCTGTTTCATGTCTTCGTGACCTTCTGGTGACAGACATTCAGAGAAAAGGTTCGAATATCGTTTCATCAAATGAAAGGGTGCAGCAATGGAGACTAGTTCGAACGGGTTTCATTAGTAATGCACAAAGTTCAAGCATACTTTCTGTCGGGAGGGTGAGGCCATGGAGGTACGATTCGAACGTGTTTGCTGTTTTATGTTCCGATATAGCGAGTTAGTTGTTCTATGTTTCGACATGTCGATTGTACAAATTAATGAGAGTCGTTCTAAAACACGCAATAACATATCGTAAGTTGATAGGTAGAACACACGTTCGCAATGTTTAAACGCGCTTTTTTACATAAATTGTATTTAATATTCGCATGCAAAATAAATTATTTCTTTCCATGTCATTACAATCTAAAACTAGTTTAGATCGATGTTGTGTTTTTTTTTCTTTTAGATGATAAGAAATATAATCTTCGTAATCTTCACAACTAAGACGGCATAACATACAGTTCTGAGACAACACATTACATACGAATAGTTTTTTTTTATTTAACACAGCCTTGGATCTGTGAATAGCATTTCTGTGCCAACCTATTTGACATATTTTCTTCACTTCCCTAGCTTGTAAATTAACAGTGAGTTTCTAAACAGATCGCGACGAAAGATCGATTTTTAACGTTTGATGCAGTATGAGATTAAATGATAACAATTAACAGATACATTCAATTTACTCTTCGCCTTCAGGATTTCGATATGCGAAACATAAACTCTATTACATTGAGCTAACACCTAAAAAGCAAATATATGTTCATTTTTCGGTGCTATCTGTATTGAAGGCAACATTTGTGTGTCCGATTCGTTTATGCTGTAAAGTCACAATATCACGCAGTTTTTCCTTTCCTGAAGAGTACCCGTAAGAAAAAAGAGTGTCTGTATACTTATAAATCAATACATCGCATGGTGCATATATATTTTTAGCGTGAACTATTTAAAGCAATATGTTATTTAATACGAAGTCTAACATTTAAATAACAGGTCAGTGTAGATAGTGACTCAAGATGCCAGCCACTGTCGGACTTTAAACAATGGCATTTTAACGGCATTTAGTATAAGCTATATGAGAACATATGTATACCTGTATTACACTTGTTATAGAAACAATGCATTACAAGTGGGTCTGGGCAGATGAAATGAACAATAAACAATAAAGAAGTGTCGTATTGGGCCATATTGTAATGCCTGTTGCCACTGTAATGTGAATTTTAACGTCTTAACTTGATCGCGTTTTATCAAATTGTAATCGATAAAGATTTCAGGAATAGGTTTTCTATCATGCAAGCACTTATTAAATTAAGGCATACTTACAGGCAGCTAGGATCTATTTAATTAAAACTTAATTTTCGGATAATTACCGATATTAACAAGTATTGCAAACACATGCATTATCACAAGAAAACGGAAACTGGTTTCAAGATGATACAAGATTGTATCATGGATCAGTAAATGTGTTTACATAAGGTATTGTTACATTGGGAAATGGTTAATTGAGCATTGATAATAACAGAGCAATGATCTTCTCAAACCGATCCTACACAGCACAATTAAAAAGTCTAACCGAAATACAAGCTTCGTGTTCAAGGCTGATGAGATGATTAGTCTTCTGGGATCTCATTTATTTGCTCGATAACGTCTTCAGTAATCACAGTGTAGGAAAGGTTTTAAGTAGTAACTACCGCATGACATATGTGTCGCGTTCTGAGAAAACTGGGCATAATGCATGTGCGTAAAGTGTCGTCCCAGCTTAGCCTGAGCAGTCCGCACAGGCTAATCCGGGACGGCACTTTCCGTGTCGTCCAGATTTATACTGTGCTGTCCGCACAGGCAAACCAGGGACGACACTTTCCGCTATTATGACATTCTGTCACTTGGCTAATTAATTATTCATGCAATGTTTGAACGCAAAACGAAACAAAAATGGCTGACGAAGGTGGTCAGAAAGAAAAGGTTACAGTGAAAAAGCGAAGAATCACGGCCTTACCGAAACCGAAACCGAAAGTACGGTTGATATTCAAATGCATTATTTTTTCTCTTTCCCGCATATTGTTTTAGTATGTTGATGCTGCATTAACAAATATAAGTGTATATGAAGTGAAAACACCAAAAATAAACAACGGTTGCGATAGACACCTATAAACATAGCATATACTGTTAGATGCGTCTAATGTCACTGAAAATATTGTAAGACTTTAATTAAAGACAGTGGACCAATAGCTTATAAAAGAACTGCGCATACCGCAACAGAGCGTACAACGTATGATTATATCCTGGAGTGGATCAAGGGACTTAAGTTGGGGTGGAAGTGGGGCGTAATCTTCGATCATCTTGAATAACGGGTG
>VMBQ01002609.1:60337-115149 GCA_007657795.1 Dreissena rostriformis
GCATGATGCGGCGTCTCATCAGGGTCTGCGCTGTTTGCTTAAAGGAATTTCTGTAAGAAATATTCTAAATATAGAAATAAATATACTAGACATCCCTAATTTTGGAAATAAATTGATCCAATTTAGAAGGATGGGAGAGTCCACTAGGCATAAATGGGTTAAGTGATTTGATGGCAGTCGCAGTTACCGATAGGGCACAGTAGGTCAGCTACGTGTAGACGGAACTAGCATATTTATTGTTTTTAAACATATATATCGCATCGTGCCTTATTGCCTACACTTAATAAGATAATTTCTAATGTCCAACAAATTATTCATCCGACCGCAAGAAAGTTTTGAAAAAAAGTAGTGTAGTCAGCGTGGCTAAGTATGAATACAGTATTAACGAGTCAATTCCACTTTTAATATGCATCTTACTTATATGGTGTTTTTGTTTCATAAGCCAATTAGACATATACATGTGATCTTTGTATGTCAATGGTTATTTCTAATGACATATTTTCTTAAATCCATATAATTAAGAGTGTGTTAAGGGAGACAAGTATCGCTTGGTGACGGCGAATCTGTAGACTGTTTACCGCCCATTTCAACTCACAAACCCTTTCGTATTTATGTATGTGTCTATTTAAAAATAAAGAACAAATAACCAGAGTCATATTAGTATAGTAGTAAAACGTTGAAATTGAAATATAAATCGTATATAATTTGGTTTGGTAGCAGAACAATATACTTAGGTTTTTATCATACTTATTGAAACAACTTCAATAACAACAGAACTATTCCTCGTCGAAAACTATTGCTGGTGGAAATCCTTGACATATTATCATATGTCGTTTATGTTCGGACGACTATAAAAAATATTTAACGAGAAATGTGTTTGCATAGCAATTATTCTTAATACACTACCAATTACTTAATGTAGGGACGACAATACAAAGCCGGAGTACGACAAATATATTAGCACAACAATTATTCCTTTTATTCAGCCATTTTAAGAAATTATAATAAATAAACAAAAAATAATATTCTTTACGCGACAGAAGTAAATTAACTGAAATACGTTCTTGTGCATGCGTTACCAGTCCGAGCAAACAAAAATACACGGATTTCGTCTCCATTAAGCTCCAGTCCCATATAAGCACGGATGGTCACAACACGGTATTCTTACGGACCAAGCCGTACCATCACGGACAGTCCCGGCAGCAACACGAAATCAACACGGCGCCCATACGGACCGTCACGGACCAACACGGCAAAGATACGGATAGCCCCGGATACACACGGACCAACACGACATCTACACGGACCATCCCGGATCTACACGACAAGGACACTGGTAAACACGGCAGCGATACGGACCAAACACGATTTGCACTTAACCGAAAATAATTTATATAAACGAAGATTGATTTTCGGTGATTCCATCAATTCGGGTGTGCGGCAGCGCAGTGGTTGGTACGCGCTTCTCACCTAGGCTACACGGATTCAATACCCATTCCCGGCAGCATGTGAGTTTGGTTGACTGTCACCATACCGGACAGGTTGGTTTTCCTCCGGATATTCCGGCTTCCATCAACAGCACAAGATCACACTTATATTGGAATTGTTCAGACAAAAATAGCTGAGCATTGCAGGTATGATTTAAAATTCGTCCATAATTGTGTGAGTGAAGTAAATGTATTAGGTAGGAGTGCAGGGGCACACTCCATGTACTCACACAATGCAGCCTCAGGCGCGGAATGGCCGTATGAACTCCGAAATGGTAACACACATACGGTAATTAAATCATTCAGCAATCAGATCTCGAAGTAGTAACCTCGTATTTTGTACATAGCTAAAACGTCAAACTGCCAGCCAACATGTAAAGTACTGTAAAAGTGGGCCGTCCAGTTCGGAAACGACCGTTACGAGCACCATCCGCTACCGATGAAGAACAGCAGAAACATGAAGAAACAAACTCGAGGTCCCGATCAAGATCCCCATAAGCATCACAAGTAGATCTGCAAGCATCAGCACCACCCACGCTTAAAAGAAAAAGAAGACGTCCCTCGTCCTTTCAGAGGAACAGGGGGTCGAACTCACCGATTGGCTCAAGATCCGACTGTGTAAACACATTCATTTCCTTATGCTTATTTTTTTAAAATAATTTAGCAATACACTATTATATTATTCTGTAATATAAAGTGTTCATTATTATTGTCATGTTTCATTTTTCAGGAACGGTAAGTTTTAACATTGATGTGATGGATAAGGTATTAACAACTGAAAAACACTTCAATAACAACTTACCTTAGTTTTCAATTGAATTATTTAGAAATGTAAATTTTCAACTTTTGTTTTCAAAATGAGGATATACGCCGAATGTCTTTAAAAAGAATCTTGATTCAGCCATCCGATAGTTGAGAACTATACGTTAACAACAAATTCACCAACGATACGTCTATCATGAAAAGGTTTTCATCAATGCAAATATTGTCTATTAACAGCCTTTCATATCGACAAAGATGGTCAAATTTAACCCATTTATGCCTATCCCATCCTTTTAAATTGGATCAATCTATTTCCAAAATTAGGGATGTCTAGTACATTTATTTCTATATTTAGAATATTTCTTAAAGAAATTCCTTTAAGCAAACAGCGCAGACCCTGATGAGATGCGGCGTCTCATCTGGGTCTACGCTGTTTGCCAATGACTTGTTTCTAGACGCTGGGCATAAACGGATTAATTATAATATAACACAAATTAACATTTTTAATTAAACTATTATTTTTTTGCGAAGTGTGAACATGTAGCTTTTTGTTAAGTTGCTATAATACAGTTTTTCTGCTGCTTGTTAAGCTGTTGATTTCCATTTATTTACATTAGAAGACATTAATTATCGCCATGAACAATGTTGATACATTCTGAGACTTAAAAAAGCTCACTTAAAGGCATTAAAATCAAATTGATTTCATAGATAAGCGAGATAATCATAAACATATCATGATTTATTTTAAACAAATACGTATTTTTTTCAGTAAAGTGCAACAACGCGTTTGAACGGTTAGAAACATGTCGGATCAGTGTGGGGACTTCACACTACAAACGCGCGGTTGCACTTTACTGAAAAAAATACGTATTTGTTTAACAAAATCATGATACCTATAGAAAACTCTCACGAATAAGCGGACTCTCCACTTAATCTCATTATAAATAGTAAACTATTTAAAAAAGACATCCTTAAAAATGTTATCTGGGTCGCGCTTTATTCTCCCAATACAGATCTTAAAAAGTCACGTGGTATAGGCACCGTGATACCGCGGATTGGGAATGCAACTATTGTATCTCATGAAGAAATGTTCAACAGATCCAACAGTTTGCACTCAATGCCCGATTTGTGTGTCGTTTGGTGAATCGTAGTAAATCCATGCCACAGCCGAAATTGTGTAGTACTAACATCAGTTGTTCTCAAGCGAATAACTTAAAGTTAAGAATTCTTAAATGTCTCGTTAAGTGTACAGTAAATTAAAAATTCAATTCTAACTAAGAGATTTTGAACAGAAACATATTAAATGCATTTCTATAAAAATAAATAAGTATTAGTAAAATCTTCTTCATTTTTTTTGTATTACATCCAATGCCATTTCGCACACATTTGTGTCGCATTCTGCGAAAACTGGGCATAATGCACGTGCGTAAAGTGTCGTCCCACATTAGCCTGTGCAGTCCGCTTTTATTATATTTTTCGTTTAAATGAAGTCTCTTCTTAGCAAAAATCTAATTTAGGCGGAAAGTGTCGTCCCTGATTAGCCTGTGCGGACTGCACAGGCTAATCTGGGACGACACTTTACCCACATGCATTATGCCCAGTTTTCTCAGAACGCGACTCATTTAATTATTTGCGGTTTACCGGTGCTTTCCTTAAAGCGACAAATCCGCAAATTGAGAAAATGCCATTTAATAAAATGAAAACTGATTCAAAAGAGGTTAAAACCTGTATTTAAACAAGCATTCAAAAGAGATATTCTTGTATATCCACTAGTCTTTTATTCAATGCATGTGACCAATAAATACAACACAACTTTAAATATAAGCATGCTTAAAGCTGCGGTCACCGCGGTAAAATGGTCAATTCAAAACATTGGTGGTATTAAACCTGTTCAGAGGCAAACATCACACGAGGTCAATAATAAATAACAAACCACACACATGTATTAACAACTCATAACATCGAAATTCAAATTTATAAGAACAATAAATAAATATGTTTATTTAATTGCAATGTAATTACTCATTGGTTTGATATTCACCACTGCAACAGAAATACAACTTTCCGATACACGATAATCGTTTATCGAAACATGTACAGTAAAGCAGAGTTTGTTAAGCTTTTCAGTTTGTATCGTTAATTTGGAAAATACATGAACACTATCTTCGAGTTTAAGATACGCAATTAAGTTCTAAAGTCTATATAAGCCAATGATAGCAAGTTACATTTTGTTCCCATAGGACCCGGGGGGATCGAATCCCGGCGATTGCAGACTAGACCAATCTTTATATATATAGATAGATAGATAGGTGTTTATTTATATCCAATACGCCATATGAGGCACATGAGGACAGCATATTTTCACAACAAATAAACAAAAGAAAACAAACGCAAAATGCAATTAAAACACACACACTCGCACGCACATACCCATGGATACACACACAAACACACACACACATACACGCACACACACACACAAACACACACACGCAATCCCATACACACACTCACAAGTAAACAGAAACATACATGCACGTACATGAACAACACTTTTTTTTTTAAATCAAGACAAAAGCGGAGAAGCATATTATGCATGAGAAACAATAATAATAATACTAATAAAAAATCCTTAAATAACAACAATAATCATATAATTCCTTACATGAAACACAATAAAACATATTTATTCCGTTTCATAACGTTAAATGCCTAGGGGGAATTTTATTTTATTTCATATTTGTATTTCTATGATCACTATGTTATGAGTCATGTTTAATGTTCATGCTCCAATGTGAACGGTCAAGGTCTCAATTCCAGGTCCATTGTCATGAAGTTTCATTTCCGTTGTTTGAATTTCAATTGTTGTCATGTCCTTGTTCAGTTAAAGCTGTCGATACTTGGGGACATATTGTTTTTACCCTGTCCGTTGGTTGGTTTGTTGGTTTGTTTGTTTGCGTCAACTGTAACATTGGACATAACTTTTGCAATATTGAAGATAGCAACTTGATATTTGGCATGCATGTGAATCTCATGGAACTGCACATTGTGAAATGTCAAGGTCATTCGTCAAGGTCAAAGGTCAAATATATGGGTCCAAATCGCTCATTCAATATACACTTTAACTTCATAACAACTATTCCAGCTAGCAACTTCATATTTGGTATGTATGTGTAACTCATGTAGCTGCACATTTGAAGGGGTAAAGTGTTAAGTCAAGGTCATCATGAAAGGTCAAAGGTCAATTACAAAGGTAAAAATCTGTTATTTTAAATATACCAAAACGTCAGTACCACTTGAAACAGATACTTCATATTTTACATGCATGTGTAACTCATACAGCTGAACGTATTCATCGGTGACATTTCAAGGTCAAGGTCATCCTTCAATGTCATATACTTAAAATTGGCTATACCTCTGTAACTATTGTACATAGAAATTTTATATTTTGTATGCATGTGAATTTTACACTGACATTTCCAATGAAAGTAATCATAAGTAAGCCAGGATACCTACTGGGGGCATAGTGTTTCACAAACACATCTTGTTTAAAATATGAAATTAAAAAAAAGTTTGAACAAGGCCTTTAAAGATAGACTGACTTCTTATACATTTCGTTTGTATTTTTTGTTTTATATATGAATACAAGATCTTATCTTCTGTTTGAGAATACATAAATAACGAATTATGTATGCAAGGAATGTGTTCGAAAGAACTGCTTAAAGATATTAATACAAATTAATTAATTGTTGAAAAGACTAGACAACTAAAATCGGTTTTGGCAACAGTAAAAGCATTTGGGACCGGTATTTACGTTTTGGGAAGGTTTAGACAGGGGTGGGCATTGACTGTGGTCGGTTTTCGAAGAACTCAAAACGTCAATCAAGGTCTAAGTCACATGGTGCCCTAGAAGATTTATTTCTCTTGGTTGAATTGGCCATGTTGTCATGGTTGTTATCGTGCTCGTCACGTAGTTGATTTTGAAAAGTTCTTATAAAATCTCCAGCAAAACTGAGAAAACCTGCACCGGACGCACGTTCTCCTACATCGCTTTCTTGATCTTCTTCAGACACAAGTCGAACGAAGTCATTTAGAAGTTTCACACCCGCCTTAACCTTTCGACTGACTGAATCGTCCTTTTGTTTAGTCGATTGATTTGACATTTCTGCATTAGTACTTTGGTTATCAGTTATTTCTTTAACTTGTTTTGGATATTCGTTGCGTTCTACGTCCACTTTTACTGTATTCAAAGAACTGTCCGGTGGTTCAGTTGACTTACTAGAAGCGAATGCATGAGTTCCCTTGCCATCAGCAATATATTCCGTTGTATGTGGATGTTCATTCGCTTGAACTGTGAAGCTATCATTTGTGATTCTCGTATGATCATTTTGTATGTTTGCGTTTGAAGGAATATCACATATCTGTGATTCTTGATGTGTCGTATATTTTTTGCTTTGCTCTCTTGAATATATTACCTGTTCATTTTCACTGTCTAATTCTCTACTGTCTTTGTCTTTAATTAATGTACAGACATTTCCCACCAATGACTCTAAAGCAGTAAAAAATGGTTGTTCCGAGTTATTCATACTCTCTCCCTTTATCAACTGAATCCAATTGACAGCACATTGTCCAGCAACTCTGAGTAAACCTGAATCGGACTCACGTTTTCCTTCATCGATTTCTTGATGTTCTTCAGATACAATACGAACGAATTCATTTAGAAGTTTCACACCCGCCTCAACTGTACGACCGAATGAATCGTCCTTTTGTTTAGTCAACTTATTTGAACTGTCTGCGTTAGTACTTTGGTAATCAGTGTTTTCAATTTGTTGTGGATATCCGTTGAGTTTTACATCCACTTTTTCTGTACACCACGAATTGTCCGATGGCTCAGTTGACTTACTCGAAGCGACTGCACTAGTTCCCTTGTTATCAGCAATGTCTTCCGTTGTACATGTACGTGGATGATCATTCGCTTGAGCTGTGAAGCTATCATTTGTGGTTCTCGTCTGATCGTTTTGTACGTTTGCGTTTGAAGGCATATCCCATATTTGTGATTCTTGTTGTGTCGTATGTGTTTTGCTTTGTTGTCTTGAATATATCACCTGTTCATTTTCACTGTCTGATTCTTTACTGTCTTTGTCTTCACCTAATGTAAAGACAGTTTCCATCAATGACTCTAAACCAGTCACAATAAGTTGTGCAGAGTGAGTCGTGCACTCTCCCTTTATTAACTGAATCCAATTTCGGAGGTTATCGGGAAGTCTTCTCATGATGCTATCATATTGATCTTTACTGCATTTGTCTTCATATTTACTGATATCAAACGGCATGGAATACCAAAACCCGTGTATCATATTATTACATATATCTTCTACCATATTTTCATTACTTTCAGCGGATAAATATTCCTTTATTTTCTCTTTCGATATTTTGTAAACTTCGGGCTTCGGTGGATCTTCTAAAACAATCGACAGGTACTTGCGTGGTGCCTTACGAATTTCAGCAACCTTGCTTAGAGTTACAACTACCAAGTCATCACGACATCCGGCGATGAGATTTTCTCCACGGACAAAGAATACAGGTAGAAAACGGTCCTCAAGACAATTTATCATGAAATCCAAAGCCTTGATTACGCAATTCATCAAATTCCCTTCGGACCAAAAGTCGTCATCGGTGTCTTCTCTGATCCAAAATAACACAGTCTTCCAATGGTACGAAGTCAGTACTGGTGGTTCTGTGCGTAGAAACGCCTTTTGATATGCCTTCAAAATCTTCCAGCATAGAAGAGGTACCTCAAAAAGCTGTTTTGCCAAGGCAAGTTCACACTGCGAGAATGACAGCCGAAAACATGTATCATTCTCATCTGTTTCCGGAGAATGATCCTCGTTGTTTCTATCACCATTCAGATCCGGATACAATGGTCGTTTAGCAACGATCTGGCAACCTGTTTGTACGATGTTAAGAACTAAATTCTTCGGAGGCCATTTTCGATGCCTAGTTATCCATTCTTCTGCTACCCTTGGCCAGCCTTGAATAGTAAATGCAGGTACTATATCAGCAGTCATAAGTTTAGGGAGTTCAGTTGTTACCTCAATTTCTTTGCTTAAACTGCTTCTGTATATTGGGTCGGTTTTGGGCTCGCGTTCTTTTATTTCGTTTCTCATTTTCAAATCACTCTTATCATCACCCCAGTCTTTAAACAAGTCTGCAAGCTTTTTCGCCGCACTTGTTACGCCATCTGCTACATTGGAGAACGATCTTTGACTCTGCGCGTTACAGAAGTCATGTGGATCGCATTCGTGCGCCATAGCATCGACCGAGTCCAGTAGAGTATGAACAAACTTCAATACAACACTCCAATTGTTGACTCTCGTTTCAGGAACTTCGGCCTTATGCAAAGCATCCATGGTTAAAGATCCATCTAGCTCTGCAATTTCCAAACCTACTGCGGATTCTTTGAAAGCGTTGAATTGTTTTCCGTCGGCCGATATGCCTGGACGGGAGATGGCGCTAACGAAAAACCTCATTAAACCATATATTCTACGTTCTAAATTTTTCAAAACGTTGACTGGTACGTACATATCTTTTACTAAACGTTTCGATTTGAACAATTTCGAGTGTGTGTCATCGCCTCGAACTCTCAGAAATGCGGGGTAATGGCTGTCATATTCTAATAATGACTCATTAAGTATCGCGGTTTTTGAAATCAGTAAAATATCAACATCTCCCCCGTCACCAGGCACGTTGACTTTCGATCCATCTTGAGAACTGCCCACAGGTACCAGAATATCGCTATTGAAGAACTGAAACGAATGTGGATGGAATAAAATCAAAGAAAGTTTAACAAGAGGGCCAATAGATAATAAGGCGCTCGACTGAAACCCTTAGGAACAAAACTGTACTGAGCAGATAGGTCATATGTTTTAATTTACAATAATCATTTTCGTTTCAGAAGTGGTAAACAACTATTTTGTAATGCTGTAAACAAGTTTTATAACAATTGGGTCAAACACTGTCAGAGTGTTAGTTATATTATTACTATTGTCATATACGGAAAATTGGCCTTCTCCATGGTGGCCATGTTTTCAATGGATCGGAACTAGTTTCTAAAACAGCCGATATATCATTCAAACAAATGTTCTAAACATGTTTCATTTAAATTGGTACAATATTTGACTTTTGGAATGTTTTCAAGGTTTCAATATATATAATAGCCCCCTCCCGTGGCAGCCATGTCTTCCAACTCATCGGGCCCATTTTTGAACTAGGCCGAAAAAAAAACAACATGTTTTGGGCAAGTTTCGTGAAGATTCATCATTGAGCAAAAATCTTACTTCTAGAGTATTCACAAGGTTTTACTCTTACCATAAAAGCAAAATTGCCCCCACCCCTGGCACACATGTTTTCAACATATCGGAACCATTTTCGACCTTGTTCCATTGGTCTAGCTATTACTGGAACAGGTGTTATGAGCAAATGTCATGATTATTTGGAAAAATGAGTGTTCACAATGTTTTATATATTATTATTTAGTACAACCGACCCCCGGAGGTCGGGTTGGTCAATAAACGGATCTATTTTTAACTAAGCCAAGACATCATTAGTGCCATGCTTTTCAGCGGACCGGCGCCATTTACGTTACTAACGTGTTCGCTTTTGTATTTGACGTAGTGATCTTGTTTGTAATCCCACGTGACCCAGTTTCGAACTCGGCTCAAATGTAATTGATACAATTTTCTTACCAAGTATCATTAGGAATGGGGAATATTTGTTGCATCTATAGTGTACGATAAATATTTTCGACGCACGAGGCAAAACTGACGAAATTTGATTACAAAAACTCCTGTGAACTAAATATCAAACGAGTTAATGTGTAGCAAGTATTCACATTTTAAGATGCTTAAGTACTGATTGTGTTTCAAAGTTTAAATGTCAGTAAAGATAGAAATAGCTGTTTGATAAATGTTCGTGGCTTATGGCTGCACATATTAAGGTATTTAATCACGTAATACAATGTTTGCCGCGTAAAACAGGTGAAGCGAATACATTATCTGCACACGTGTTATGTTACATGTAATTTAATGGCATATATTTAATGCACTTATTATAGTCAGTTCTTTTCTCAACTGTAAAAGCAGGATAATTGCACGATGGTTAAATGCGTTATTTATATCATCGTAAAGCTTTAATAATTTCTTGATGACGTTATTTATGTAAAGGGTATACCCTTTTTAATGCCGTTTATTACATGTAAGCAGAATTTTTAAAACATCAGTATTTTCTACCTGAGTAATGTTGGTTAAAATGCTTGTCCTGGTAAAACTGCCTGGGGTTAAAATGCTCGTCCCAATAACCCGAATATGTAAGTCATCGCCAATGAAACTGTGAAACAGTTGCTTTTAAATGTTTTATTTTCGTAGCGCATTCGAAATTCTCCAAGTCTAAAGATAAATATTGATGAGGATGTTTATATGCAAAGTTACATATGCCGCAAGATATGGGGTTACCCCTTATTATTCATGTTGATGAGGATACCTATTCAGTGATATATCCCGCCAGATCTGGAGTTACCCTCGAGTATATATGTTGATGAAGATAAATGTTGAGTTATATTTGCAGCAAATATTGAATATATATGACTCATGTTATTGAGTAAAAACTTTTTTTTTATTTTTTGTTACAGTGACCTGAACCTAACTGGTCATAATTGCCCCAAGCTAGGTCTTTATGTAAGCTAACAAAATATACAGTTTCAAAACGGTTCCCCCATAAAATCATTGAGAGAAAACAGTTATATATTTTTAAAAACAGTGACCTTGATCTTGACTCAACTGGTCCCTAATGTAATCTCAAGCTAGGTATACATGCAAGCCACCTAAACACAAAATATCAGCGCAATATCTCTATCCAAAGTCAAGTNCGAAGACGATAACCGTCAAGTGATAATATCCCGCCGGATATTATTTTTCAATCCTTCTTAATCCATGTTCTGTTGACTATACATACTGAACGATATTTCATGAATTAAAACTGTTAACGGGTGAACATCAAATGATATACAATTGCTAACGAAAATGCACATTAAGAATGAAATCATCTGAAATTGAAGTTGATATGTTTTGCAATCATCTTTGATATACTAAATAAAAACAACATATTTTAAGAAAGAGCGACATATAGAGGATATTTGTTCATGTCAGTGTTAGATCGTTTGTTATTTCACGATTGATCATAGAAAATATATTTTCACGAGTGGCGCAGCCACGAGTGAAAATATTATTTTTCTATGATCACGAGTGAAATAACAAACGATCTTACACTGACATGAACAAATTTTCTGTTTCTTTTATGCCCCTTTTTCAAGAAAATAATTAATAATAATTTCCCTTTCGCCGAAAAGTGACCCTCTCTCCCGTGGCGTGCCTCAATACATTAAAATGACGAATTTGTTGACGAAATGACGTCATTTTGTTGACGAAATGACGTCATTATTCCAGGGAAATTCTTCGGTTACACTCTTTTACATTGTTAATAAACGGTAAAAAAAGCATAAAATTAAAAGAAAATTTGTTGGATTTGGTGGAATATCGATTTTATTTCACTCGTAGTCATAGAAAACATATAAACAATGATATAAACAAGGGAAGTACATCTTGATATGATAATATAAAAATAAAAAAAAGGAATTCCGAAAATTTGTAATTTTCACCGGTGAAAATAACAATTGTGTTATTTTCACTGCTGTTATTTCACTGCAAAAATTTCATATTTTATCATGAGGTATAAAGAAAATACCGTCTTACGTCTGTTACTGCGGATTGAGCTAAACATTATATTTAAATATCAAACATAACAGCTTACCTGTAAAAACGCATTGAAAATATCGACTTGCTTGAGTAAGTCCTTTATCCTTGAGTTTAAGCTAGAATCAATCCGTCTCGCTAATGTGAGCATATCAGTCGATTCCGAACATTCTGCGTATGACTCAGCACCACCATCTTGAGCCCTTTTTGTAAGTTTATGATCCATTATATTTCTGTACAATTAACTATTTAGTTGTACAAGTCAGATGCATTTGTAATAAACGTACTATATGTACCAATATTATACACTTCAAGTACACGCTTTTATTTTGCTATGCTACGATATGAACTGTAATGTTCTGTTTTGCTGTCTCTTTATACGACGCAGAAAGTAAAATCTATTAATAAACTACATGGAAAATCAAACGAGCGTGACCTTGCATTAGTTGAATCACCGACACTACCGGCTAAAGAGAAAGTAAACGTATTTACAGAAAACGCATGCATTCGTCGAAAAAACTCGTTGCTGTGATGTGTATGGAGGTTTCAGCGACTGATTTATCATAGTTATATGCCACCTAATTTACAAAAAAATGTAATAATACCGAGTATCAGAAGACGCGGTAAACATACTAAGCGAGAACTAGAAATATCTATCAAAAATCGTAAACACAATATAACATATTGCACGTGTTTACGCACGCGAAAATATTACCCTTTCTTTATACGTATAATACATACAATACATAGTTTAGTCACCGACTCCAAGTTACTGTTTCAAAGCTTAACATTACAAAAAAATATCTTTAAAAACATATCCGGTGTATATCCTAAAACTTAACGTTTCTTAAAAATTAAATTGAAAATAAAGGTATAGTTTTCGTCAGTTGTTAGTCGCTTATCCACCGAACGAAAATTGTGTAATGTAGTGCATATGTATGCATACAATGTTTAATTCATTTTTTATACATTTTATAAAAATATAGCACATATCACATGTCTTGTTCTACGTTACTATGACGTGTAGTATACACTACGTAGCATGAATGTATTCCTGTGAAACATAACACGTAAGTTGCTTCCGTTTTCGTTGAGTTTTGTTTTTGCTTAGGGCATAAGATTAGTGAGCAAATAAGATCTTAACAGTTTTTAAACATCAAAGCCTAAAAAATGGACAAGATCTACTTACTTAAAGTGACAGTTCGCGGAGATATATATGGACAGAATCGTAAGAAAACGTGTTTTTATTGAGGATATCACTGAAAATCCGGTTGAAATCGGTTGAAAACAAACATTATAGCGATTTTTATTTTGGGGTCGAGTACGGTAAAGTACGAAAACGACCTAATTAATATTTATGATTCGACACCTGACCTCAAACCTAAACAAACAAAATGGCGGATACGGGCGAATTTAGCGAAGAGAAGGTAACAGAGGTAAGATCAAATGCAAAATTTATACATCTGTTACAGACGGAAACTGAGTTGAAACGCTATGTGTTTGCTAAATCTATGTATTTATGTTTAGCGAAAGCGAAAATAATTTGCATAACCGCGACGTCGCAATGATTTTCGCCTATTGCATGAATTTATGATCATTTATATATTATTTTATCGATTCTAAACCGATTTTGACCAGATTTTCGATGTCAACCTCGATAAAAAATATATTTCAATGAATTTATGTAAAGTTTATTTCTCGCTATACGATTTATATGCAAAACAACGATCTATTCCGCGAACTGTCACTTTAAAACTGCACATCTTTCCCTACCTGAATGCGGCTTGAGTATGAAACTTATGATCTCATTCAAGAAATGTTAAACAGATACAACAGTTTGCACTCAAGCGAACAACTACGAATTTAGAATCATTAAAGTTCTCGTATAGCGTACAGTAAAATTCACTTTTAATTTGAACAAAGCCCTTTTGAACAAATACATAGTTTTATGCATTTCTCACAGAATAAATAGTTTTCGGTGAAACGCTCGTCCTTTTCTTGTTTTAAAATTAATGACACTTATCAGACATTTCATTATTTGCGGTGGACCGGTGCATGCCTTAAAAAGACCAATCCAAAAATTGACAAAGTTACACTTAACAAAATGACTATGAATTGCGAAAAGAAGTTAAAACTTATAAATAAACAAGCAAATCCTAATGTAAACATGATGAAAAAATCATTTTTTTTATTATTATATAGGAAACAATTAAAACACCAGAAACACTTTCAAAAGAGATATTATTGTTAATATCAGCTAGTCGTTTATTCAAGGCAAGTGACTAATGCTAATATACACGTACATGACAATACATACAACACGACTTAAAGGGACTGTAAACCACGAATGACGAAAAAAAAAGTTCTAAAATACCATATTTTTTTTAACAATTATTAGTTTATATTGATTAAAATATCACGACTGCGACATTAGTGTTATTTCGCACACTGATGTACATTGTTCATTTATTTTTTATAATCTGTGACAAAATGTTGAAAATTTATCATTTTGAAAAACTGTAAACAAGTCCCTTTAAAATATATAATAAAACAGTTTGTGTTTAAAAGGGACTTGTTTACAGTTTTTCAAAATGACCCCTATTTAAAGCTGGGGTCATCACCGTAAAATGATCAATGCAAAACATTGGTGGTATTAAACCTGTTCAAAGGCAAACATAAAAATAAGCCAATAATTAATCATACAACACACACGTGTAAAAAACAACTAATAACATCGCAATTTAAATCTATAAGGAACAATCAATAAATATGTGGATTTAAATACAATATAATCACTCACTGGTTTTATATTCATCAATTCAACAGAAATACAACTTTCTTAGGCACGATAATCGTCAATCAAAATAAGTACAATTAAATATAGCTTGTTTACCTTTTCAGTTTTCATCGTTAATTTGGCAAAAACATTAATAATAACTTGGAGTTTAATATACGCAACTAAGTTCTGAAGTCTATATGACCAATGATAGCGCGTTACATTTTGTTCCTAAAGGACCAAGGGGATCGAATCCCGGCGAAGGCATACTTGGCCGATCTTATATTTCAATTATTTCATGTGATTATGCAATAAATTTACCGTCGAGTAATTGTTTAAGTGTATTGTAGATAGTAAAAATCCCGTTTTATAACGTTGAATGTCTATGAGGAATTTATTTTATTTCAGATTTTTATTTTTATGGTCACCATGTTATGATCAATGTTCATTGTTTATGCTATTATGTGAACGGTCAAGATTTTGTTTCAATTTCAATTGTAATGAAGTTTCATTTCCATTTTCGAATTTGAATATTTGTCTTGTCCTTGTTCAGTGATTACTGTGCTGACAAGTAAAATACTTTTGGCAAATGTCACATCTCGAAAACGCCTTATCAAAAAAAAACAACAATATGAAAATCGAACAAGCGTCATTAACAAGGCCTGTATAAAAGATATACTTATTTCTTACACATTTTGTTTGTATTTTTGTTATATATATATACGAATTATAGTACTAAGCTTCTGGTTGACAATAGATAATAAACTCATACTATTTTAAAACGGATTGTTTTGCACGGTGTGTTTGTTTTTCTTTTTTAGTTAATGGAAAATAATGAGTGCGTTGATTGTTTTGTGTTTATATCATTATGTTGTTGATTATTCACAAACAAATGCCTTTAGCGATTCATAAAAACTAATTGATTGTTGAACACACTAAATTTGTTTTGCACGTTTTGGCAACAATGAAAGCATTTGGAATCGGTATTGGAAAGGACATTTTGGGAAGGTTTAGGCGGGGACCGGTTTTGCATATGGTCAGTTTTCTGAATAACTCATAGCGTCAATCAAGGTCGAAGTCACATGGTGCCTTTGACGATTTTTTTGTTTTGCATGAATCGGTCTTGGGCTCATGGTTGTTATCGTTCTCTTCACTAAGCTGGGTTTGGACATGTCTTATTAAGTTTCCAGCAAAACTGAGAAAACCCGAACTACAATCACGTTCTTCTTCATCGCTCTCTTGATCATCTCCTTCAGATACAAGTCGAAAGAAGTCACTTAGAAGTGTCACACCCGCATCAACATTTTGACCTTTTGAACCGTCGTTTTGTTTATTCGACGTATTTGAATTTTCTGCATTAAGTCTTTGGTGATCAGGTATTTCTGAATCTCGTTGTTGATATTCGTTGAGTTCTACGCTCTCTTTTACTTTACGTAAAACATTGTCCGGTGGTTCAGTCGATGTTTTTGGTTTGCTTGAATCGGCCCTGTTGTCATGGTTGTTATCTTTCTCTTCACTGAGCTGGGTTTGGACATGTCTTATAAAGTTTCCAGCAAAACTAAGGAAACCTGAACTGGAATCACGTTCCTCTTCATCGTTCTCTTGATCATCTCCTTCAGATACAAGTCGAAAGAAGTCATTTAGAAGTGTCACACCCGCATCAACCTTTTGACTGTTTGAATCGTCATTTTGTTTATTCGACATATTTGAATGTTCTGCATGCAGTCGTTGGTGATCAGGTATTTCTGTAGCTCGTAGTGGATTTTCGTTGAGTTTCACGTCCCCTTTTACTTTACGTAAAGAATTATCCGGTGGTTCAGTTGACTTTCTCGAAGCGACTGCACTAGGTCCCTTGCCATAAGCAATGTCTTCAGTTGTACCTGGATGTTCGTTTTCTCGAACTGTGGAGCTATCATTTGTGTTTCTCGTCTGATCGTTTTGTACGTTTGCCCTTAAAAACATATCCATTAACTGTGATTTGTGTTGTTTCGTATTTTTTGTGCTTTGCTCTCTTGAATAAATTACCTGTTCATGTTCACTGTCTGAGTCGGTACTGTCTTCATTTTCATTTAATTTGAAGACATTTTCCATTGCTGACTCGAAACTAGTTAAAATAAGTTGTCTAGAGTTATTCATGCTTTTTCCTTTTATTAACTGCATGAAATTGCGGATATTATCGGGATATCTTTTTCTGAAGCTGTTAAATTGATCTTCCTTGCTATTCTCTTCATCTTCATTATTTTCAAATGGCGCGGAAGACCACATACCGTGTATTATATTATTACATATATCTTCTGCCATATTGTCTTGACTTTCAGCGCTTAAATACTCCTTTATTTTCTCTTTTGAAATAATATAAACGTCGGGCTTCGGTGGATTTTCTAAAAATATCGACAGGTACATGGAAGGTGCCTTACGAATTTCAGAAACCTTGTTTAGAGTTACAACCACCAAGTCATCACGACATCCGGCGAAGAGATTTTCCTCACGGACAAAGTATGCAGGTAGAAAACGGAGCTTGAGGCAACTAATCATGACATCTAAAGCCTTTGTTACGCAATTCAATAAATTCCCTTCGGACCAAAAGTCGTCATCGGTGTCTTCTCTGATCCAAAAGAACACAGTCTTCCAATGATACGAAGTCAGTACTGGTGGTTCTGTGCGTAGAAACGCCTTTTGATATGCCTTTAAAATCTTCCAGCATAGAAGCGGTACCTCAGAAAGCTGTTTTGCCAGGGCAAGTTCACACTGCGAAAATGACAACCGAAAACATGTATCATTTTCATCTGTTTCCGGAGAATGATCCTCATTGTTTCTATCACCATTCAGATCCGGATACAAAGGTCGTTTAACAACAATCTGACAACCTGTTTTTACTATGTTAAGAACCATGTTCTTCGAAGGCCATTGTCGATGCCTAGTTATCCACTCTTCTGCTACCCTTGGCCATCCTTGAATAGTAAATGCAGGTACTATATCAGCAGTCATAAGTTTAGGAAGTTCAGTTTTTTCCCCAATTACTTGTTCGTTGCTTATATTGCTTCTGTAAACCGGGTCGGTTTTGGGCTCTCGCTTTTCTTCTTCGTCTCTCATTTTCAAAACACCACCATGTTCATTAAAGTCTCTATTCAAGTCTGCAATTTTTATCCCCGCACTTGTTACGCCTTCTGCTACATTTGAAAACGATCTTTGACTCTTTGTGTTACAGAAGTCAAGTGGATTACATTTGTTAGCCATAAGACTGAACAAGTCCAGAGCACTATGAACGAACTTCAACCCAACACTCACTCTATTGACCTTCTTTTCATGAACTTCAACCACATGCAAAGCATCCATTGTTGAAGATCTATCAAGTGCTGCAATCTCCAAACCGACAGCGGATTCTTTGAAAACTCTAAAACATTCTCCATCGGCCGATATACCCGGACGGGAGATTACGCTAACGAAACACCTCATTAAACCATATATTCCTCGTTCTAGATTTTTCAAAACGTTAACTGGGACGTACATGTCTTCGACTAAACGATTCCATTTGAACAATTTCGAGTGTGTGTTATCGCCTCGAACTCTCAGAAATGCGGGATAACGGCTGTCGTATTCCAATAATGATTCATTTAGTAACGCGGTTTTTGAGATCAGTAAAATATCAACATCGCCACCGTCACCAGGCACATTGACTTTCGATCCATCTTGGGAACTGCCCATTGGTTCAAGCATTTCGCTGTTGACGAACTGAAACGAATGTGGGCAATATGAAAAGTATGAGTGGAATGTTGGCTGGAATAAACGCAAATAAAATTAAAGGAGGGCCAAATGCCCAAAGGCGCTCGCCTAAGACCCTAAGGGACAAAACTGTTCTGAGCATATTTGTTTTACGTAACACTTTTGAATTTTCAGCAAGATTTGACAAACATGCTGCTTCCAAAGTGTTCACTTTTTCATTTGAACTAGTGGTATAGTTTGTTATCCCACGTGACGCAGTTTCCAACTAGGCAGAGATATCAGTGGGGGTTATTTCTGACCAAGTTTTATTGGGTTTTAAACACGGTATCTATAATGTACAGTTAATGTTGGCGATGGACTAAAGTTGATCAGAAAAGCTCCACTGAGCTAAAAATCAATTGTGTGGATTTGTAGCAAGTATTAACAAGATGCTCTAGTCCAGAGAGTCCGCACAGGCTAATCAGGAACGACACTTTCCGCCTAAACTGGATTGTTGCTAAGAAGATACTTTCTTTAAAGCCCCATAAACACTCAAAATCAACGAGTATTCTGTAAAATATTTCGTAAAATAAAAATAACCCATACAAAAATCAGTGTTCCTTATAGCAATAGCCAAAATTTCAACGCCAGATGTATTCTGGTTACTTAAATTTAACGAGATACAAAATGCTCGTTTTTTTGTAAGAAATACAATCCATTTTAATTTCCCGAAACAATATTTATTCATACGACACATGAACACGAAAATGGTACATGAACATGTGTTGAACATATTTTCTCACATTTAAAAAAAAAGAGCATTTTGTATTTTTGTATCTATGTTACCTGACAGCATCTAGCGTTGAATATTTGGCTATTGCTATTAGGAACACTGATTGTTTTATGGATTAACTTTATTTTACGAACTATTTTACGAAATATTCGTTGATTTTGAGTGCTAATGGGGCTTTAAACGAAAAATTTCATAAAAGCGGAAAGTGTCGTCCCCGATTAGCCTGTGCGGACTGCACCGGCTAATCTGGGACGACACTTTACGCACATGCATTAAACCCCCTTTTAACAGAGCGAGTATAATTAAAATATCAAACATTACAGCTTACCTGTAAAAACGCATTGAAAATAGCGATTCGCTCGAGTAAGTCCTTTAACCTGGAGTTTAAACTAGAATCAATCCGTTTCGCTAATGTGAGCATATCAGTAACTTCTGAACATTCTGTGTATGACTCGGCACCACCATGTTGAGCACTTTTTGTGAGTTTATGTTCCATTATAGTTCTTTACAATTAACTATTTAGTTGTACAAGTCGTATGTTTTTGTAATAAACGTATATGCACCAACATTATACACGTCAAGTACACCCTTTTATTTTGCTAAACTACGATATGAACTGTTTTGTTCTGTTTATCTGCCTTATGCAACGCAGATAGTATAATTTATTAAAGCCTCCTCACACATAGGCGAAAGTCTCCCGACGTCAACTTGCGTGTACTGGCGAATATGACTTCAGCAAAATTCGTTCTCATTAGTATATGTACGTTGCACATCGTTGGTGTGTTCGTATGGATTCGTTTGTGAGCTTTTGCGTCCGTTGCGATTAGTTCTGTTCGTCGGAAAATGTTAAACATGTTGAAAAATTGTTGGCGAATAAAAGTTTCGTCTATCGTTCGTTAAAATTCGTTTCAATACGTTAGCCGATCGGAAAGTCTTCGCATAGCGTTCGTCAACTGGCGTTAGAGGTCGCAGCTCTCAGCTAATTTGCATATCGTGATTACTTGATTTGCATATCAAGCCAAAGAGGACGATCCGAAAACTAATTTTTGCGATAGCTTGCGAACTTTTGCGAACTAAAGCGAGGATTTGCGTATTGTAGCGAATTGAATCCGACGCATTTAAGCGATTTATAACGATAAGTTAACGTTCAGAAAACGAACGGTATACGCTCGTATACGAATCAATCCGAAGGGTAACTAGTACTAACTACGATAAGCGAATCTTTGCGAATCCATCCGAATAATAGCGCTCCTATTTGTTTTAGTAGTTTGTGCAGACATATGCCTATATTTCATATAAAAAATGTTGAAAGTATCATTATTTCTTCGTCAAAATGGAAGATATACGACGCCTGAAACTGCAGTATGTTGCTGCTATGGCCAATCAAGAAGTAGTCCAGCAACAACTAAACATACACCGGTTTCTCAGAGGCCGACTAAGGTGGAGAAGAGGATCCAGAGCACGTAATATCTGGAGAAGACCATGGCTGCATCCCTGGAGACGGCGTTAATTTGGCATCTATGATCAGCTCATGGTTGAGCTCAGAAGAGAAGATTCTGGAACATTTAAGAAATTCCTCCGCATGCCTACTGAAATGTACGATAAAATTTTGGGAAGGTCCCAGAGGCACGGATTCGTCTTATAAAACTCAACGAGATCCTTCTCTATCTGGAGTCGTTCTTCATGGCCTTCTTGTTGTCCCGTCTCTCCTAATTAGAACCTGAAGACTTGTATTTCTTGGTTTCTGGGCTGAGAGAACAAAAGAAAAGAAACCAGTACACATGAGGGAAACGATTAAATATGTAGACAAACTACATTGCATTAAAATATATTATATAATGCTATTATTGTTTTAGTGACAACAAGTCATGAATAGCCAAACAGAAATACTTTCCAAATCAAAATTAAAATACAGTAGAACCTCGCTAAAGCGACATCTGGATTCAGAGATGTAGTGGTCCTTTGATACAGGTGGTTCTAAATCAACAAATGCTCTACATGAGTGTTTGGTTCTATATACATGTAGCGATCACCTGTCTAAAACACTTGTAATTGTTATTCAAACAAGTCTAAAAGAGAGACTTGACTGTATAAATAACAATAATACCTTTTGTGTGACGTGTTAGCGTTGGTCTTGGACGTGGGTAGTGAGTCTTCATCACTATCATCACTGTCAGTTTTGTTTCCATGTTCACTGTCAAGTTCAATGCCCTGAGCTTGGGCTGGGGATTTTTGGTCATTAGACTGCTGTATATCACCGCCACTGAACATAAAATATGTGAAAACTAATATTATTAACTGGAAACACTTTGCCATGTATATACCAGCATAATTAGACACATTTACTGAAAATCCTTTTTTATTAAACATGACATTGCCAGTTGTGAAGAACAAGATTTAACAAAATGACAAAATGAGAACATATGTGCCATTAATGGGCTCCAAAACTCTAAAACCTACACTTCAGTACTGACATAATAGTATAACCATGTCAAATAAAGACTACGGAAGACTTGAACATACACCTAAAATATAATCATGACATACGATACAAAATAGTTTTAATAAGGGTTAGTTTCTCGTTACAGCTCGTTACAGCTCCTTGTCAGTATAAAATATGACGAGGGAAAAATCAAAATTATTGAATTAAGACCTTTGTGTGTGACGAACGGAATGACGGACAGGCGGAATGATAGACAGACTTACAAATCAGCGACTACATGTATATCGTCTACTTTCGGTGAGCTTAAAAATTAAATATATTGATAACTTATACGGATGGAATACATGGTATTTTCTCCTCGGCATTACCAGGCTTTTCATTAGACTACATCTGTGGTTGCTTAAGTTCCCGTGGCTCTACAGCAACAGCCTTCCTCGCTCTAGATCCTCTTCCTCTCCCTCTTCCCATAGACGGCATACTTTTGACTTACAGCATCAGTAGTCACAGCAATACTGTCGAGTCGGAAAAATTTAGTCTATATCAAAACGCCCGGATGAAGAAACACCGTTTCGGAAATATTCGGCGGTATGCGCAAGTATGCGCGAGGTTACGCTTACATTCGTATCTTAACGCTCTTAATAGCTCCTAATCGCTAACCGAAAGAACGAATATTATTTGCGCGACCTAACGCTTTCTAGCGAATTGCAGTAACTGTTCGTCACACTTCGTAAATCATTCGCACCAAATTGTTCCTCTACGTTCACCTTTCGTTATAATATTACACAATGCAACACATTTTCAACAATTTCGGCAAGAATTCGCTAGAATTCCTAAATTTACCCTTTTTGCCAGGCTTCGTCATATGGATTCGTCTATGTGTGAGGAGGCTTTTAATAAACAACGTGGAAAATTAAACGATTGTGGCCTTGCATTAGTTTAATCACCGCTACTACCGCCCAAAGAGAAAGTAAAAGTATTAACAGCGATTTGTTGAACAAAAACTCGTTGCTGAAATGCGTATGGGTTTTTCCGTGGCTGATTTATCATCGTTATATGACGTATACTTGGGAAAATAAATAGCAGCGATACCAAGCATCAGAGGGGGCGGTTAACATTATCAGTGAGGATATAAACATGTATCCAAATACGTAGACATACGTTAACCATGTGAAGACTGCGTGGTATGTTTAACAACCCTCTCCCTAACTCAAACGTTACACGAAACGTTAAAAGTCTCTAATTGGTAAACAATGCACAATTAGGCCGCAATTTTTGTATTATATTATGGCGAAAAACACGATTGTCTATCAGAAGAATTAAGATGTTGTTTTTTGACAACTGCGAACTATTAAGTTGTTCATTTCGATATTTTTAATAGATAGACACATTACTAAAAGATAAAATGATGGAGTGTATGTTGTTTATTTTTCGACTGATTTTTTCTGGAAGTTGTTGATATTTCATTTAAATTAGGCCATGTGTATTGCTGTGAAAGATCTCTGGATCGTATTATCCAATTTCAAAAACATTGAAACCGAGAGGTAATGTCTAGTTGTTCCAGCTCGTTGATCTTTCATAAAATAATAGTACTGCCTCATTTTCCCCATGCCTTCAATTAACGCTTACATCAAACAACGTACTGCCTAACACCTAATATACTGAAGATAAGAAGACACAATATTGTACGCATGGTAAAAACCGGTTAACGGCGTGTCTTTGGACGTTCGGAGGTTTCAGATGTTATAAATATAATAATATTAACCTACACAATAATATTAAAAGTATATAGTGTTTGTTCAGATGTCAATTGTACTATTTTTAAACGGATATAATACCGTATGCAATCTGCGCTACGTACCTATAGTCACTCTATAAAATATGCGTACACTTATTAACAACACTAACAACACCACTTATATTAACTGTTATCATTATTTAATTACAATTATTTAAATAGCAATTATACTTATACTTAATAAACACATATTAGATTTTAATGTAGTTGTAATGGAACTTGTATGTAATATCGACATTCTCTCCATTGCCAAGTCTGGCGCTGCATATGGGAAAAGCAAATTGAAGCCTCGAACCTATGACCCCTAGATCCTGAAGCCTGTGCGTTACCACTAGACCATGAATCCACAAACTTCACTATAGGCACATCTGTTTTTTAAATCAGTCATTTCACACCTGTTTATGCATTGCAAAAAGTATTTGTTTGCGGATCTAAAGGTTCGAATAGTCATTATTTATAGTTTCTCTTCGCTTAACTTAATTTTAAACATAAGTGTAAACAAAGAAGATAAGTAAAGTATGAACTTTAGTTGACTATATTGTTTGCATTCATTTATCTCAGATACTGAAACTATATTGAAATGTTTTGTTTGCAGTGCTGTCCCAATTAAATTCCACATTACTGTTTGATGACCCGAATTTATTTAAAAATATAATCAAATGCTATTCAATATGAAATATAACAAATGAATGAGACTAAACAGTCCGCCGATGGGGATATTTCCAACTCTGTCCAGTGGACGGGGTTATTCGGGCTCTAAGAGCCCACCATCATCGGGTACTGGTCGTGGTAGCCCGATGTCCTTCTCTTAGAGACACTATTTTCCGTGTATTATTTCAAATTTTACTAGAACTCCGTCTTCCTTCACCTCCCACCGATTACCACCACCCGCTTAACGCGTCTTCTCCCCGATCCTTCGCCTATTCACATCTCTAAATCATTTCTCTCATAGTATACCTCTATCTACACATATACCAATTGTTTAAATACATATTTCTGCTGATTATCGTCCCTTTTCGTAAACCACAACCTTACGTCATTCATATATCTTTTGAAACCTTTACATTTCATTCGTCCCTCTCGTCTCATATGCACTTTATCCTCTCAAACACCATTTCTCTTCACTCCTACACCTAGTCTCTCCTTAACCTCTACTTGCAAATACTTCTTCTCTCCTACACTTTTCGTTAGTAAACCTCTTATCTAATACAACTCTTATCTCTTACATCTCTTCTCCCTTCACCTTTTCTCTCTTACACATCTTCTCTCTTACACCTATTCTCTTTTACATATTCTCTCTTACACAATTCTCTTACACATCTTTTCGCATACACCTCTTCTTATCTTTTACATTCCGTTTCTCCGACTTTTATTTCTCATACACCTCTTATCTTCTAAATCCCTTTTTCTTAAAGCTCTTTTATCATACATCTCTTCTATCCTACACCTGCTTTCTCCTACAATCACATACACCTCTTATCTCTGACACATATTATATCTTGCACATTTTATCTCTTACCTCTGTTACCTCTTACACCTGTTCTTATCTCTAACCTCACTTCAACACTTCTTCACTCCTACGCCTCTTCTCTCTTACACCTCTTCTCTCGTATATTTCCTCTCTCGTACACCTCTTATTATCTCGTACACCTCTTCTCTCTCTCCAATACCTTCTCTCTCTCACACCTCTTATCTCTTACAACCTTTTGCTCGTACATCCCTTCTCTCTTACACCTCTTCTTATCTCCTACACCACTTCTTTCTCTCCAACACCTTCTCTCTCGAACTTATCTCTTACATCTCCTCTCTCATATATTTCGCTCTTACATCTTTTATCTCCTACACCTTTCCTCTCTCATACGTCTTCGCTCTGACACCTCTTCTCTCTTACATCTATTCTCTCTTACACTTCTATCTTACACTTCTTCCCTCTTACAGTCATTCCCTCTTACACTTCTTCCCTCTCACACGTATTCCCTCTACACTTCTTCTATTTTACACTTCTTCCCTCTTACACTTCTTTTCTATTACACTTCTTCCATCTTTCACTTCTTCTCTCTTAAACGTCTTCTCTATGACACTTCTTCCCTCTTACACTTCTTCTCTATTACACTTCTTCCCTCATACACTTCTTCCCTCTTACACATCTTCTCTCTTACACTTCTTCCCTCTTACCCTTCTTCTCTCTAACACTTCTTCCCTCTTACGCTTCTTCTCTCTTACACTTTTTCTCTGCTCTCCTACACATCTTCTCTCGTACACATCTTCTCTCTTACACTTCTCTCTTATACTTCTTCTCTATTACACTTCGTCCCCCTTACACTTCTTCGCTCTTACACTTCTTCCCTCTAACACTTCTTCTCTATTTCACTTCGTCTATCTTACTCTTCTTTCCTCTTACACTTCTTCTCTCTGACACTTCTTCCCTCTTACACTTCTTCTCTCTTACACTTCTTCTCTCTTACACTTCTTCCCTCTTATACCTCGTCCCTTTTACATTTCTTATAAATTACACTTTTTCTTTCTAACTCTTCTTTCCTCTGACACTTCTTCTCTCTTACACTTCTTCTCTTTACACTTCTTCCCTATAACGCTTCTTCTCTCTTACACTTCTTCTCTTCTCTTCAACACATCTTCTCTCGTACACATATTTTCTCTTACACTTCTTCTCCCCTCCACTTCTTATCTCTTATACTTCTTTTCTATTACACTTCTTCCCCCTTACACTTGTTCTCTCTTACACTTCTTCCCTCTTACACTTCTTCTCTATTACAGTTCTTCTCTCTTTCTCTTCTTCCCTCTTACACTTCTTCTCTCTTACACTTCTTTCCTCTTACACTTCTTCTCTCTTACACTTTTCCCCTCTTACACTTCTTCTCTCTTACACTTCTTTCCTCTTACACTTCTTCCCTCTTACACTTCCACTCTATTACACTTCTTCTCTCTTACTCTTCTTCCCTCTTACACTTCTTCTCTCTTACAACTCTTCTCTCCTACAACTCTTCTCTCTTACACTTCTTCCGTCTTACGCTTCTTCTCTCTTACACTTCTTCTCTTCTCTCCTACACATCTTCTCTCCTACACATCTTCTCTCCTACACATCTTCTCTCTTACACATCTTCTCTCCTACAATCTTCTCTCGTACACATCTTCTCTCCTACACATCTTTTCTCCTACACCTCTTCTCTCTTACACATCTTCTCTCCTACACATCTTCTCTCCTACACCTCTTCTCTCCTACAACTCTTCTCTCCTACACATCTTCTCTCCTACACATCTTCTCTCCTACACTTGTTCTCCTCTACACATCTTCTCTCCTACACTTCTTCTCTCCTACACTTCTTCTCTCCTACAACTCTTCTCGCTTACACTTCTTCCGTCTTACGCTTCTTCTATATATCTTCTTCGGGCTATATTTTTCGGCACAGACGGTTTGGACATAACGCACTCCATATAACTGGTTTTATTAAAAGAGAAACTAAGTATCTATACCGATTTGAAGATCACATAAAAGGCTTCGGGACACGTAATAAAACAAGAAAACATACGATTTAACTATTTTTTTTAATATAATCATGAGAATACACAATCTGCGACCATTAAATATACGTGTGCAAAAACCATTTATGCAAGACAAATAATATACGCGCGAAGAATCGCTTTCTAAAAATATTAATCACTGAAACGTGAGAGGTTCAAACATCAGACATTAAGCATATTCTTACTTTATTATATTTTAATAATATATAAAAAAATATATGAATGTAAATGAAAACGAAACAAAAATCTATTTTTCTTTGTTAATTTAATGAAAAACGCGAAATATAAACAAATCATACACTCTTCTTTTCCGAGATATTGTAGTTTTACACTCACATTAAAATTATGACTCAAAAATGAAACATGTATACAATGAAAAGTCCTTTGTGGATCTTTTATAAAAAGAGCAGTCCTTTTATGTCAATCAAATCACATGGTCGCTATCTTGGAAAAAAACGAGGAAACTTGAGATCACTATGGTGTATCTGGGTAATCGCCATGGTGACGGAAGCGTTGCACAGTTGTTTTTCGCACGCGAATCCGCGCATGTCACAACCGTCGTACTTCCAGATGGTGAAGCAGCCGCAACTGACGTATGCAATGGTGAAGGATTGTGGGTAAATGTGGGTTGTGGGTAAATGTGATGACAAAACCGGAAGCAATACGAATAATAGATTGGATAACAACACTGGACGTCGACAAGGATGACGATGACCACGACGACGAAAGTAATAACTGAACACAGGCACCGCTTTCAAGAGCATTAACCAAACACATTCATGATAACAACAATAAAATAATATCAGAATAGCAACAGCATTGTGGGCAATTATACATGGAATACATGTATGACAAGAAGAATACTATCACAACAACACCATACAAATTAACACCGTTACCAAAAGACAAAACAAAATCGACGAAGAACACTGAAATTATGTCGGTAATACCGGCTTAACACTGTATTGCGAAATAGCATTATTGTACATAGAGATAGTTTTAACGAGTTAGCAGATACGCGTCCTTCTGTGCAGGGCATTGTTATGACGTTATGTATATTAATAAACATTAACTTCCTGAGTTTATTGATTTGCTAGTCATAGCTCTATAGTGTATAGTTGTGTTTTTAAATCGTTCACAAACACAATTGTATGGTGGGATACAACTGCCTAATAGAAGTTGTTTGCGGTATGTCAAAATTAATTTTCGAAGACAATTTTCATATAATCGAACAATAACGTATGCATTATAATAAAATAAGCGAAATAACACTGCTTGATGAGATAAAAATATGTTCGTTTATTGATTATCATTAATCAAAATCGGAAAAATAAGAACGTTTGTAACGGTTTTCAAAATATTGTTTAATCGTGTATTATCGGCATAGCTTGCTAGCCACCAGACACTTGATATTTATTTTGGACAAAGTTCAGGAATCAGTACATATAATCAGCTTTATCGTTTTTTTTTTAAATAAATATATTTATATAAAACAGTGCATTTACATGCCTTACTAAATATCGCGTGAATAATTAAAAGTGTGTTTTAATTTGTCCTAAACCATATTGTAAACTACCAATAAGCATTCAACAATGGAGTGGCTGACGTCAAACTTACCATAATATATAAAATCCATATAGACATATAGATAGTTTATTCAGACGTATACAACAGAACATCGTCGTAATACTCAAATATACCACTTATTTTCTGTCACGTGAATACGCATTACAACATAACATTATATAACATACAAAGTCAATCACAAATATTATAATAACAAATTAACACAATCTATGACAAGAACACGTAAGTTCTTTCGAAGGGTGATGAAATCTATTTAACAGCATTATTTAGAATCGTATTTCTTATAACTAAAGCTTCTTTGATATATTTACAGACATTTGAAATTACTAATATATCACATGAAATCAATAACTTGTGGAATTTATATACAAATGGGTAAATATAAAATATACGGCTATTTTTCTTCTTAGATCAGTATTACAGCGCCTTTATATTACTTTTTATTTCAAATCATACCATATCAAAATCTTCATTGATAAATATTAATAGTGATTGTTTTTTAGTGTAAATCAATCACTAATCAAATTGAAATATATTTTTGAAACTTTATCAAAATCNAAATGTATGTATAATAAGTTTTTTACACATTTTATATAAATTCATAAATATTTGACAAAATCGTGAAGTCTCACTTTAACCGTCAACATAATTTTGTAGCATAATACTTGAAAACGAAATAATTGTCATATTTTAATAATAGAAAAGAACATAGATCGATATGTTATATGGATCACATCTAAAGTACCACTAGTAATTGGTCAATAGACTATGATATTGAATAGTAGAGTGTATACATGCAACACAAAACTTATTAACAGTTAACAGAAATGTATCATAATAATACAATATCATACAATATCATTACACAAAGTAATATTTTCTTAATTATGTGTCCTTGTCAGCTGAAGGTTCACTTGTTAATTTAAAGCATTTAAAATAATAGCGCTCATTTAAAAGTAAACAATTGTTTAAGTGCAATCAAATTAATTAAATTTATGATTTTTTTTAATTACATGTATGTGTGATCGTAAGTTTACTATAAGAAAAATACGTTGCCAATCCAGAAGTCTTGATCCTTATGGTCTGTTTATAAATGACAATTATAAACTACTAGTACTCAAAAAAAAAAAGCAAACAAGAAAAGCAAACCCATATCAGATTACGACATCAAATTACTCGGGGTTTAAAATATCCTTAAATCCTTAGCAGTCTTACAGACAGCACTTGTAAGAACATAATACAAACTTATACATGAAACACTATCAACAATAAAACTAGTTTCATAACACTTAACGAAGGACAATCTATAACGTCTAACAGGAAGATTTCGCGACTCTGTTAAAATATGAAACATTTTTTATACTCACAGTTAATAATATAGTTGTATGGTTTCACGTTAAATGTCGCAATGGTTAAAGTTCTGTCATTAGCATTGCATTAATTAACCAGTGTTGTTAATTAAATTTAAACTTCATAAATTTTATCAAAATTTAAATGCATGCAAACTATCCTATTTTCTGTATGCAGAGCTAACTTATATTTAAATCTGTGCATGCCACATTATTCCACTGAAAGCTAAAGATGACAATCTTATCTAGTGGAATGTCGGTGTCCAAATTCCTTTCCGCTCTTTTAACATTCTCCTGATTAAATAGCTGTACAATCTTCCTTACAACTGTTCTTGTTGTTTCAGCGCTACATGGAAGTGGATTGTTTCTATCTATATCTGATGTCCCTATAACTCCGTAAAGACCATTAATAATACTTCTCAGACTTTCTGCATAACCATTCTTAATTCTGATAATTTGCGGTGTTTCTTCTGTTGGTTCAGTCATATCTGAATCAGGTATCATTTCGGCATACGCATTTGTAACCTGTAAATTTGCTGTTGCGTTTTGTTTGAGTAATTTGTCGACAAGGTTTAAATTATCTGTAGTACTCCATCGCTCACTTAAAGTGCTTATAGCCAATCTTCCTGCAACAGATTTTTCAACTGATTGTATTGTTTCAGTGCTTGGTTTGGTTTGTAACCGGGATAGAGCACGCATATATTCGTGCATGAAATTAAGTAAATTGACATTGTCAACGAATCTATTGTCATTACTGTTATCACTGTTGTTATCGGAATTGTCACAAAATTCATTTTCATCATCGTTGTCACTGTTATCGTCTGATTCTAGTTCTTTAATTAATTCCATTAATTCTTCTTTATTTTGGGGTAATTCCATTAAAGCACGTTTCAGGTCATCCAAGTTTAAAGGGTTGTAGACATATTCATGACGAGTAAGATCATCATTAGAGTGCGATTCATGTTGTTTAATTGTCTTTTCCAAAATGACAAAAGGTTCTGGTCCAGGAGGTTCCGTAAGAAAACATCTTAAATGCTCAATGGGACTTGAACGGATCTGGTGAAGCCTTGACAATGTTTCAGATATCTTGTCTTCTCGACACCCGGATATAAGATTTTCATTGGGGACAAAATAAAGCGGAACAAAACGTTTTTCGAGGCATTTCAGCATGAAATCTATTCCCTTCATCACACCACCGAGCACGTTATTCGTAGTCCAGAATACTGGTTCTGTTTCTTCGCTGATCCAGAACACAACATTTTTCCAGTGGTAAGAAGAAAGCACCCGAGGCTTGGTGTGCAGATACTTCTTTTGAAAGGCTTTGAATACCCTCCAGCAGAGCTTCGTTGGTTCGTTTAAACTCTTTGACATGACCAACTCGCATCTTGCAAAAGACAGGCGAAAATATGTATCTTTTGCGTTTGCCTCAGGTGAATAGTCTTCTTTTTCATTATCTCCTTCAAGATGTGGAAGCAAAGGTCTTTTAGAGACGATCTGACATCCGGTATTCTGCACAATCTCCACAACATCATCAGTGGGCAAAAAACGTTTCCTCGAAATCCATTCCATTGCAGAATATGGCCATCCTCTAAAAGAAAATGCTGGTACTAAATCAGCTGAGAGTTTCTTTCGGAAGTTAATGTTTCTTTCTCCAGTTTTTATTCCTGTTAAATTTTCTTGATTGTCATATTTGATAATCTTGGGTGAGTTTATATTTTTAATTTCATAATTTTCATCACTGAACATGCAGGATATTTGTTCGGGTGTAAGCGTTTGTTCTGCCATCGCCTTACAATCATCCACGGTTGAAAATTCTAAACCAACAGCCGACTCGTGAAAGACGTTTATATTGCTTTGCTGGGTTCTTACAAAACTGTTTGGGAAATGCATTACCTTTTCCGTATATACTTTCAGTGCGCTGACAGGAACCCACCTGTTCTCTACTAAGTTACAATGTTCAAAATACTTCGAATGTTCACCGTCGCCGCGAACGCGTAGGAATGCTGGGTAATCTTTATCGTATTCAAAAAGGGACTGAACCAGCAACACATCTAATGGAATAAGCAAAATGTCCACGTCACCACCGTCATCGGCAGTCGTTACCTTTGACCCATCTTGGCTACTACCGACGGGAACGAATTCCATTTTTGCGTAACGCTATGAAAAGAAAACGCAAATAACAAGTTTTCTATCAGGGCTTTACGTCCCGCAAATAAACGACCGTTTTGAAAATATACAAATTAAGTGGACGGGAAATAAAATAAATAAACATAATAGTTTAATAAGTACAGTCTTGCATTATGAAATTTGAAATTGTTATAAGCAAATCTTTGTCTTTAAGCACTTTTTAATTGATGTTTTATGGGTTAATTTTTCTAAGATAGATTTGAATATTTGAATAAGTGCAATCGTTCATTAGTGAAACGTACTCATTTGAGGAGAAATTTGAATTAAGAGTTCACGGAAGTTTTTTTACCTACCTTTTGAAAACAATTGATTGTCTCTGCCTCTAACAACTTATCCTGTATTTCATTATTGAGCGAATAGTCCAATTGTTCTGCTAGAAATCGGAACTGTGTCGAATCCAGAGTGCATTTTCGGTCGTAAATAACCACTTCGCCCACCATTGTTCAGCCTGAAAACATGCGTTTGTTGGTTTATATTATTATACTTGACACATGTTTTAGTTCTTTACACTTTGCGATATATATAATGACTGAACGTAACGCATTAAATAAATTGGAGTCTTCCGACGTGTAACCTATGTTTGTCAAATGACAAATGATAGTCTGTTTAAAGAGTGCAATAGTATTAAATCTTTCTTATCAGTCACGACACACTGGAATATGATATCCAGCCATACAATGCGTTCTTTATTTCGTTTATAATGGCATATGAGTTAGAAAAGGATGTGTTTGTTTATGATCTTGTTACATTTTAAAACAAGTGCGATTTCACGTAAGATAGCTTTCGGTGTTATATTTCAAAAGCACACGTGAACATGCATTGTTGTTTAAAGAATTAAATATAGGAACAAATGTTTATTATGTACGATATCGTATAAATGTTAATCTGGATGTTAATAAAAATTTATAGACATTGTGTTTTGAAACGCTTTTAATGGTCCAAGGTCATTTTGAATGGTCCTGTTGACAATTCGGCAAACAGTAAATTTTCAAACAATTCGTCAACGATTAAACCACAGGAAGAAGTTTAAATTATATACAATAGGGTTTGTATATAACATAATAAAAAAAGAACACTCTTCAGAAAATATAAATGGAATATCCATTCGTTTATGGATAGTAATCAATTGAATTGGATACAATCATATAAAGTTTGTGGGATTTTATTCGGTTATTAGGACATAGGCATCCTGCTATTATCCTGTTTAACGTACGAAACCGATTTTATAAATCTTGAATGTCCCAACGGTAAACGCTTTAGATTTAGTTCCCAATGGTTATGCAGCTGTGAACGTTTGAGCGAGGGCCATCAAAGAGCATTTAAAACACCAGCTTTAAAGTGGAATAATCAGACAAAAGACATTAGTTCTTTTACAACTGGTCGAAGCCGGATTATCTTCCTTTACGATCATCTATTTATTTAAATAAGTCAGCCGTGAAAGTTTTTCACTCAGCTGTTTTGAGTTTTTTCAACATGTCGTCTTAACGAAAAACTGTACACATTTGTTTCTTAAAACACACATTTCTTAAAACACGGTCGATTTCTTATACACTATTAAATAAATACATAACATGATAACTATACAAGAAACTAAATACCTGTCACTGAAATAATATTCAATAACCGAAGCCCTAAACATCCACACCACTATATTGTGTCACCCGCTCAGAGTTTAACCTTAAATTATTTTAATAACAAGGAAGTACAGTGCAGTTTTATGATGTTCTATTATTCTACTTTGCACGCCTATTGTAATGAGTTTAAAGGGAAGTTAAAGTTCATAAGAACATGATGTACAATAATGTGGGTTGACAATAGTCATGGTCGAAATTATTATAAAGTCGCAACAGTGCAATAGTTTCGTAAGTAAACAAATCAACTTTTCAGTAAAAGAAAAACAAACTAAATGAAATGTGAATTTTTTGCCATATATGGATAATTTCAGAGATACATTACTTCGACCTTAACAAATATTACAAAACATGTAAAAATCATCTATTCAATACTTTGTAGGGTTGCAAGGTGAGTTAAGATATTTTCGCAGAAAATAATTATAAATTTAAAGTCATATACTAATTTGATTGAGATACGAATGTTACAACATTTTCCTAAAAAAATGCGGTAAGTGTTTACACAAGCTACGCACAGTTAGCATACAACGTTTTAATTCACAAGTTAAAGATAGAGTTCAATCATTGCTGGGCTTTGAATTGAAACATTGTGTCTTATGCATATTTGGTTTCACACCTGTCATATATTCCTTTTCCAACTTAAATTGGTTTAAAGTAATGAAGATCTCTTCTGCAGAAATAGGCATTTTTTAGTGTTCATTCAATCATGCATACACAATTTGCTCTATAAGAATAAAACAATTTAAAAAAAACAGTTTCAAGTCTGTAATGTAATTTCCAAGATAAACATAAAAAATAATTAAGGTATATGGATACAGGTGCCAACAAATAAACACGTTTAAAATAAAACAGACCTTAAAACTTAAAAAAGTCAAAATGTTTTTTTTTTCTAGAAAAAAATCAGATAACAAATTAACAAGTCAACAAATAGCAGTTTTTAATTATATTTCTTTCTATGAAGTACTCAGTTAACAAATAACAGTTTGTAATTATAATCTCCTAAAACTTGATAATCTGTCTTAAGAAATGTTCATTATCTAGTTTCCACACACAATGCAGATCGTTAAAGACTGTAATTTCCTTGGAGTGTATGCGACAATGTTTCATATACGCTTTGATGTTCGTGTGCCAGGACAGATTTTAATTGCAGTAAATGTTCATACCGTTTTCGTGATTGGACTAGATCTTTCATAAAGATTATCTGCTGTATCTGACTTGGAGACGGGGCCTGTTCAAGTATTTCGCGATCTTGGTATGTCGCATAAAGCGGTGTCGCTGAGATTTAATTTTAACTGAATCTTCCCTTCTGACATATAATTCAGAACTCCAATATTAATAACTAAGGATGATCCTGCTTCTGATCCCGGTCGTATTTAACTGTAATTATTCCGCAACTCATAACATTTAAATACTTTATTGTCTACGTACTTCACTTGGTATGGATGTTAAAATCGTGCGGCATGATTGCTTTCAACGTCATTATGTGTTATACATCTGGTTTCGACCTGATTTATATAAGAGAGGACGTAGTGACACTTAATTTGTGTGTGGCCTCGTTCTAAGTACTTCTGGTATTTCGTGACCCTTTTTTTAACTGCCCAAACTTACATGGAATTCGACATGGTTGTATTCCTCTTCTGATACGTGCACTCGTCGCTGTTAATTATAACTTCCTTGATGTTTGTTATATTTATCTTATTTAAATAATCTAATAGACAGGAAGAAAACACATCCACTTTTAATTCAACTTCACCTTCATTCCAAAATAAGTTAAGTGAAATGCTGGTTGCATTAACCGTTTTCTCTTTCCAATTCAGATTCCAAAACGGCTCAAAACATAATGTTTTTTTTTCAAACAGCGGGAATTGTCTCGTTTGAATGTGTTTTTCACATTTGTTTGAACAGTTTCTTCAATTGTAAATCCTTCCAGCTCGTTATACACAGTATACATAAACATTTGTATATGTATTAGTTTTTACACCTACATACTGTTCACCTTTCATTCTTTTTGTCGTTTGAATTGTGCTCATTAAAGTGTTTTTCTGACTGTTAACGTTTCGATCTTTTCATTTTTGGGCTATTTATCTGGATCGTTTTTTATTTCTAGTGCTCTTTTATCTTTGCCGTGTTCATCATTGTCCGAATGACCTTTGTGGCTCTATAGGTTTCCGGTCTGGATCCATAACAGCATCATCAAGATCATCTGAAAGTTCACAGTCATTGTTCAGGTCTTTTCTGGAAGCCACAAGTATTTTGTTTTAATTATTCAATTTTGCGTCATCATTGTGTTCGATGTGTTTATCAAATCGGCAGTTTTGTACAAAGGTGTTGGTGCTTCCGGATTGTAAATATTTGCTGAACTATGTATCGAACTGTTGAACGCAAACTTGTGTTCCTCTATAGCTCATCTCCAGTTTGAAACATCGTCCCTAGTCAGATTGTGTTAAATTACATTTGAAACTTTTCTTACGGGTTGTTTTGTATGGGTTCCAAAGTAATTTTCATCACAAATGTACCTATTTAACTTCATGTTACAAGCCCCATGTGACCTTGAACTTGAATGTTCATTGGAAAATGGCAAGGCGTCGTTCTTATATTCCTAGAAACCATAATATCAATTTGAAGCATTATCGAGATCATGCGGAAATGATATGGTCTACAGACTGACCAACCGACAATGCGACCGACCGTTATACACACTTTAACGGCAAGATAGAACCCATCTAGATGTGTTTACTTTTACAATGCCACCGTATCCGCACTGCGCGCTAATATTATTGACTATTTCCTGGTGGAATATTAAAAGTATAACGGCCTTTTAAGGTGTGGTACAGGGTCTGTAAATTAATAGCAGGTGGAGATAAAGCTTAAGCGCAATATAGTTTCATACAACCTCTCATTAAATATACCATTTTTTTAACGTCGCAGAGATCTACATGTTTACAAAGCGTAGCATAGCCTGCTTGGTCCTATGCCAATATAATTTGTAAATGATGACCTTATATATAACGTATGCGGAAATATAAAAAATAACACAACACAGAAAGTGTAAACAAACGACGTCTAAACAATGATGTTATTTATTATTTACGAAGAGAAACATAAACTGCACCACCCAAAGACAGCTATTGGTGTTTTTTTAAATTTATTATATACGTTTACTTTGCAACAGTCTGGTATATATAACGCATAAATTATTTCTGCCAACTATCTGTTTATGTGGTGAAATGTACTAAGTTCAGTTTGAGGATAAGTACAACAAGCAATAAAGTGCTAAACTGGAATATGTTATTTAAGGGGCATTTCGTGGCCTTATACGGTATTATATTTTCAAAAAGATTATCTTAATACTTTATAATTATAATTATATATAATTATGAGTGTCGTAGAGCGTAAAGTATATTTCCCATTCGAGCTAAGCGCTTTCGAACAGAAACATAATTACATGTATTTAAAACAAAATAGTTTTAAGTGCAATTGACGCCATGTTCTTTCCCTTTCATTATAACTGATGCAATTTCAGAATGCATTAGATTTCTTTCAGTGTACAGGGGCTTTTCTTCACGTATTCACAAAATAACACTTAAAAAAGGACAACAGATTCCAAAACTTCAGTAAATATAATTTCCTAACAAGCCAAAAACTAACGACATAAATAATTACAATTATCGTTTTGTCCAAAAGATAAAGCAATACAAAAAAAAAAAAAAAAAANCTAATTCACGATATATTTTCACCAGCTTATCTTGTTTAAAGCCCGCGAATAAAATAATATATATATTCAATAAAACCCAACATACAACAGGAAATTTAACATTAAAATGATTATAACTACAGCAACCACCTCAACGCAGTCAATGCAAAGCATTTCTGGTATAAACACGTTAACAAGCACGAACAACTCAACTTACACACGTGTAAATAAACATTTAACTCATAGCATTGCAATTCAAATTAAAACTCAATCATGGTGAGGTTACCAATTAAATTGCAATCGTATTACTTTAATATTGAAATAATAACATATATACAATATATTGCAATCATATTATTATGTGGCGTTATATTAACCAGAGCAAAATAATATGAACTTTCTAAAGGTCCGATAATCATCATTCGCAGTTGGTAAAATTAAGTTTTAAATACTTTTCATCGATGTATTAGACATATCTTTACGCTATTTTGGCGTGAAGCATATCATTAAGTTTTGAAGTCTGTGTGATTAAGTAATCGATTTTTCTTGTGATAAAACATGTTCGTATGTAAGTGTATATCAAAAATTAACTTTTTGCAAGTTAGGTTCATTTGTATGCCCCGAAGGAGGGTATAAAGACGTTTCCTTGTCTGTCCGTGGGTGATATGGTGATTTGTCGTGTTGTTTTTGTGTCCGTCCACATCGATTTCGTTCAGTTACTTTTACTTGTATAAGGGAGATTTAAATGAATCTTGGGCGCATGATTCCACATGTCCATACTATGTGTGGCGAACAACGCACAATAATCTCGGTAAAGGCCAATACCATTCGGACAATATAATTAATTTTGGTTACAGCTATGAAACTGCTTAATGCTTTGAATAATTCAATATTACATCTGTAACTATTCTCCATATCCAGAAGATGCGTCACGTACATTTCTCATGATCCTCGATGAAAGTCAAGGTCACGATTCCAGGTGAAAGGTATTGTATCTTTTTCGATTTGACCTTTTAAATGCCTGTCAGGATGTTACAATATTCATACGGATTAGTATTCGCCATGATCAGCCGATGTGTTAGGTCAGGGTTATAATTTAAGGTCAAATGTCATTAACTATAATATCTGTTCTGTAACTTTGTATGCCTTGAATGATTAAAGTATTTATTTTTATTATTATTCCCATGATAACCATATTCGATGTACAATGCTTATGCTCCAATAAGAAAGGTCAACGTCAAAATTCAAGGTAAAATTCAATGAATGTTTTTTTCATTTGTGTTAATGCTTTGGAGGATGTTAATTTATTCATATATTCGGATTATTATTCCCCTTAATCAGTCGATGTGTCGCCTACTACTCGGATGCTCTTCGGTATAATGTCAGTGTAAAATTCAAGGTCAAAAGTCATTAACTGTAATTGTCGTTCTGTAACATGTTATGCCTTGGATGGTTATGATATTATTTTGGATTATTATTCAAATGATGACCTTATTATGTGCCATATACAATGTTTATGCACAAACAGGTATGGTAAACGTCATATTCAAGGTCATAGGTTATGGGTTTGAACTTTTATTTCCCTTTTTTAACTTTAAGTTAATAATGTTTATCCAGTTCCTCATTCAGTTATTTATGTATTACTACCTGACAAGTGCATACTTTAGGGGGGGGGATATGTCACACCCTTTGACACGTTTTGCTTTTAAAATAAGAAATGTGAACAGGTTCTTTTTACATGTCGTTTAAAGACAGACAATTTTCGGATAAATTTATAAAATGGCATAAGTTCTAATCTTCCGGTTGATTATTGGTTACAATAGATGTAACACGTAATGTTTTGGAAACGATTGGGTTGTCACCTTTTTCTTCTTATTCCATTTAAGGTACTGGTATTTTATGGTGGCGTGGGTTGTTTTGTATGTGTTTATATCATTCTGCTGTTGATTATAATTTGAATAACAGTCTTAAGAGATTAATAATTACAAATTATTTTTCGAACATAAAACTTAGTCTACATCCGGACCGGTCTTCGGTATTGTTAAACATTTTGGACCTGTCTTTTTGGCCGATTTAGATTCGTCCGGGTATTGACAAGGGTCACTTTATAGTAACAATAATTTCAATCCAGGTCGAAGTCACATGATGCCTTCGTAGGTGTTTGTTTTACATGAATCAGTCGTGTTGTCCTGGTTATTATCGTTTTCTTCCCTAAGTTGGGTATGTAAACGTCCTAAAACATTTCCAACAAAGCTGAGGAAACCTGTTGCGGACTGGCCTTCTCCTTCATTACTTTCTTTATGTTCTTCGTCAGATACGAGCCGAGCGAGTTCGTTTAGCATTTCGTGACCGTGCTCAAATAGTTGACTAAGTGAATCGGTCGATTGTTTAGTCGTATCATTTGAACCTTCTGCATTTGGTGTTTTGTCTGCAACATTTTCTGTTTTCACGTTCGGGCTCAAAGAATCATCCTTGTTTGAACATGAATTGTTTGAAGCTTCATTACTAGATCCGTGGTCTTCAGCAACTTCTTTAGAGTCATGTTCATAAGCTTCAGCACATGGTACAATTGTAGATTTACTTGTTTTACATGAATCGTCCTTTGTGTCATGGTTGTTACCCTTTTCTCCACTATTTTGTTTTAGGCAATGTCTTGCAAAGTGTCTAGCAAAACTGCGAAATGCATTTCCCGAATCATCTTCTTCAGATGCGATCTGAACGAAGTCATTCAAAAATTCGACAAAAGTATTAACTCTTTGACTCAGTGAATCGGCCGATTGATTATTGGAGTTATTTGAAGCTTCTGCATTGTTTGTTTTGTCACAAACATTTTTTTCAGTTTGATGGTATTCTTTATGATTGTTACCTGCTTTTACTTTCGAGTCCACAGAATCGCCACATTTCTGAGATGATTTGTTCGAAGCTGCTGCACTCAATCCCTGGTCTTCACCCATTTCTTCTTGTCCATTAACTTCAGCAGTGGTGCTTTCATTTGTGAGTCCTGCCTGATCGTTTTTTATAATTGCTTTTGACGGCATATCCAATATCGGTGGTTCCGGTTGTGTCGTAGATTTTTCGTTTTGTTCTCTTGAATATATGATCTGTTCTTTTCCATTGTCGGATTCTGCAACTTGTTCCTTTTTAACCAATTTAAACAAAGATTCCATTAATGACTCAAAACCAGTTAATATAAAGTTTTGCGAGCTAGGCACATCTGTATCATCTTGTTTCATTAACTGCATGATGTTGCGGAAGTTATCAGGAAATGCCCTTTCGAATCTGTCATATCCATCTTCCTTGTCTTGGGTTTTATCTTGTGCAATAGACGTCCACGCGGCATGTATCAAACTGTCACACATATCTTCTGCCATATTTTGTTGACATTTAGGGGATAGAAAATCTTGTATTTTCTCTTTCGAAATTTTATAAACGTCAGGCGTCGGTGGATCTTCTAAAAACATCGACAGGTATTTGAATGGTGCCTTACGAATGTCAGTTATAATGTTTAGACTTGCCACTACTAAGTCGTCACGACATCCAGTTATAAGATTTCTCCACGAGTAAAGTATCCAGGAAGAAAACGGTCCTTTAGACAAGTTATCATGAAATCCAATGCCATTCTCACACAATTCATCAAATTACCCTCTGACCAAAATTCATCATCTGTTTGTTCTCTGATCCAAAATAACACAGTCTTCCAATGATACGAAGTCAATACAGGGGGATCTGTGCGCAGGAACGCTTTCTGATATGCTTTCAAAGTCTTCCAGCATAGAAGCGGTACTTCCGACAGTTGTTTGGCCAAAGCAAGTTCACACTGAGAAAATGACAGCCTGAAACACACGTCATGGTCATCGGCTTCGGGTGAATGATCTTCGTTGTTTCTGTCACCGTTTAGTTCTGGATACAACGGCCGTTTTGCAACAATCTGGCAGCCTGTTTGTACTGTGTTCATAACAATTTCTTTTTGAGGCCATAGTCTTTGTCGCGTTATCCATTCTTCAGCCACCCTAGGCCAGCCTTGAATAATGAACGCAGGAACAATATCAGCACTCATAAGTTTCGGAAGTTCAAGTGCTTCTTTTTCGTCAATTATATTGCTTCTATATAACGGGGTGGTTTGGGGCTCTTGAGGTTTTATTTCATTGCTCTCTTTCAAAACACTATCTACATTTAAGTCCCTAAAGAACTTTTCAACTTTTATTCCCGCACTGGCTACACCTTCTGCTGCATCTGAAAACGTACTCTGTGCGTTACAGAATTCATGTGGATCGCCGCTGTCAGTCATAGCATTGACTGATTCAAGTGCGTTATTAAAGAACTTCAATAGGAGACTCACTTTGTTAAAGCTCCCGTCAGGAACTTCGTTCGTATGCAACGCATCTATAGATGACAGTCCATCCAGTGCTGCCATCTCCATACCGACTGCGGTTTCTCTGATCGCGTTGCATTGTTCTTCATACCCCGACATACCCGGACGGAAAGCGGCGCTAACTAAAAACCTCATTAGACCATACATCCTTCGTTCCAAATGTTTCAATACGTTGACTGGAACGTAAACATCATCGACTAAACGTTTCATTTGGAACAATTTTGAATGGTTGCCGTCACCTCGAACTCTCAGAAATGCCGGATAAAGGCTGTCATATTCCAACAATTTCTCCTCGAGAACAAATGCTTTTGAGATCAGTAAGATATCAACATCACCGCCGTCACCAGGTACGTTGACCTTTGATCCATCTTGGGAACTGCCCACTGGTACGAAAACTTCTCTGCCGCCGAAGCCCTGAAATGAATATTATGGAAGATATGTATGTCTAAAAGAGAGCGTTGACTAGAATGAAACCAAACACATTAAAACAAGCGTATTATGTATATTCATGGCAAGTATTGACATGATGTTTTGGTCTGGTCTTAATTTCTATCATTAAATGATTTTAAATGTAAATATTTAGTTACATGTATACGGAAGGCTGTTTGCAAATTAGCTAAAAAAGGTCATATAGTTTTACCATAAAATGTACCAGCTTAATACAGCAAAGCGAATACTTTTATCTCACACATGCGTGCGACCGTGCTTGTTTGGACTGAAACGTCAGTCATCGTGCAATTATAAAATAATTTACAACAAATGTGTTACATAATAAGTCGACATGTCACAAGTAACACCCGTCTTCATTCATCAAATACTAAGGTTAAACTTAGAGGTAAACTGTTAAATTTGGGCACATATGGCTTTGTCATTTTGTCAATCATTATGTAGTTTTCAAATAGCTTAAAACAAATGACCTTTATATAGCGACTTTGTTTTGCGTAAAATATCCGTCTCCCTAGCTCAAAAGTCAATGTCACACTTAGAGGTAAAAGGTCATATTTGGCCATTAAAGAGCTTGTTTTCATTCTTTAAGCAATTTCTAAAGAACTTAACACAAATTACCAGCATGTAGAATTAGCGTGTCGCCTTTAACACCCGTCTTTCTATCTCAAAGGGACAGGTAACACTAAGGGTCCAATATACACACTTAACAGTCCGGACTGTTACTGCATACTGTGTCGGGCAATTTAGAATAATGAACAAACATCTTCACAAAGCGAAGCTGGCGGGTCATGTTTAACAGCCGCCTCCATAGTTCAACGATTGTACAGGTTAAATGTCAAATTTTGTCAAATTAAATATTTTAGACTTTAAAATTCATAATGCAATTTTAAGTATAATGTATCCAAAAAATTCACCACTTTGTCACACTCAAGGACAAAAGTCAAACATGTGCATGGTGCAACTTGTTATTTTATAACATACAAGCATTGTTGAGAAATGGCTCGTCATATTAACGACATCCAGCTTTTAAATAAAGGCATTACTTCGTTGATAAAAGTTATTAACCCAAAACGATTCTGTTGTCATGGTCTTCTATTCGCATGTACTTACTTGTGTTGTGTTTTAGCTATATCGTAAGGTAACCTTTTATTGGTGGAGACCTATTACCGGTGATTTTGTAAACATTAAGAACGAGACCCTCGTGATGATGTCACACGCATGCGCTCCGAGTGCGAATTCACTAACACAAGTACGATTGAAAATAAATACTTATACAACAAAAAAGTGGAAAAACTTGATTTACTGCATTTCAGAATCTTACTTCAACTAAAATAAACCAGATTTATCAATATTTCATGTATTTTAACATTATTCTATTGGTACCCTTCAAGACATTTCCACACAAATTGCAAAGTTGAGCAGACGTCCCCCACTAGTGTAACACAACACGTTTATTGCCTTTGTAATGGAGTACTCTCCCTTTGTTGTGACCTCATCGTAAATAGGTCAATCGTGCAAGTAGTGAATGCTATTGCAGTGTGTATGGAACTATCGTCCTTGCGTTATTAAACATGCTGTTAATTAACAAACTTGACATGGATTTCAAGGGAATAAAATAATTCTTTAAAGGTCAATAAATTTTGTTGCATTGTTTGCATTAGTTCAGAAATTATATTACTCGTTTTCTTAATATATCGCTATTTGGTTACTGGAGGATATATACCGTGTGTTTCACATAAAAAAAACAACAATTTCGTCAATATTTATCACATATCTGTTCACAATCGATATAATGTGATGCATCTTATTAGGAATTAATCGAGTAAGTAAGGACCTAATTTTCTCTAATTATAGCAAAGTAGGCATAATTTGATGGTGTGGTATTGTAATGATTTTGCACGTGGTGTTCGAGCGGTTTAAGTAGAGAGAAAATCGGATTTTAAACATAATTCTATTTTTTTTTAAACATAATTAATTCATGGATTATAATACGAGAACGGCTATTCTACATCATGATAAAATATGTGAAAAGTTGTCATAACGCATTTTATAAGACAGATTTAAATGGAAAGAATTTGTCAATTTATATCGATAAAATGTGTCAATTTACATGTTTATCGATAAACTGTGTCCTTTATATCGATCAATTGTTTGTTGTGCATATTGCAAATGGTTCAAAGTTACGTCACGGTGGAGAAAAGATAAAAGACAAAACATATATTAAGAGATAAACAATACACAAATAACAAATAAAGTAATACATTATGGGTAAACAAGTTTAAATGTTGGGTTTCGATCCTTTGAAATTTAGATAAGTGTCAAGAACAATATACCGCACTTTAATAGGATGCAGGAAAGAAAAATACTGCTGCATTCAAACCTCTGTTTATAAATTATAAATAACATCATGTATGTTTAATCCGATACACGAAGTACGTCAGCGAACAACTCCCTAAAGCTGTTCCAGGATATAAATAACGCATTCAACCAACAAACAATTATTTATGCTTTGAAAGTTGAGAAAAACGGCCTATTACCTACCCTCTTCATAAGCGTATATAAAACATTACACAGTGCATAGTGCTTTGGTTTAAACACTTTTTATTTAGTTCATAGAAATACAATACAAAACATACATACCATTTTCGAACAATATACCAGGCAGGTAGAAATTGCAGTATTGCTTAACATAAAGGCTGTAGTATACAATTTGACAGAATTGAGAAAAAAGTTCGAGGATTATGCTATGTCTATCTTCTGTCAGTTAGAAGCGCTGCAGTTATGGTGTTAACAACCAAATGTGTAATAACAATTTATAAAAAATGACAAAATTACGAACAATATGATACCGTGATAGGTGTTTGAATACCGTTTAGAAATGGAAAAACAAAATACGTTGTTATACAAATAGTATAACAGAGTAGTGCAGATAGCAAAAAAGCTAATATGTTGACAAGGAAAGTTTCAGAATAAGAGAAGTTGCGATAAGAAAAGAAGTAGTTGCGGGACGGGGCATCGTTAGCAGAATATGGTTTGTTCATGAGATGGAGTAGGGTTAGAATCTATGACTTTCTCGAATGAAAGACTGAACTTGTTTGAATATTAATGAATTCACTTCGTATGATCCGTCTTTAACACCAAAAAGAAATAGTTGCAAAGTTATGGGTTGAAAACTGGACAGATTGTCAAAAAGGATAACTCTTTTCTCAGTATAAATGGAGAAATTGAAGAAAAAGTGATACGTATCTTCAATCTCACCACAATGACAATATGGACTTTGTACAAAATTTTTCGCATAAAAATGTTCATTAAGGCTACTACAATGCATTCGTAAACGTGCATGTAGAACATTAGACTGCCGCTCTCCATCGTAGTAATGCTGCGGATTTTTTTTTATCTTTGTTTAGATTTGCTTTGAAAGCTGAGAGAGAAGGAGCTGTTCTTACAGATTCCGGTAGATTGTTCCATAAGGTTATAGTTGATGGCTTTTCTAGACATTACTAAGGATTCGGTTTTGGATGGATTGAAGGTAACCAACCACTAATCAGCCCAGGAATGGATTTTTGCAAAATCAGAGTTAAGATGATTAGCCGCACCAATCAGGTTGTCGACGATTATTTACAGCGTAGTATCGTCTGCAAATAGGCGAATTGGACAGTGAATATCTCGTACAATTTCGTTTATGTATATAAGAAAGAGGAGGGGCCCTAAGAAAGACCCTTGAGGAACAACAGCATTTATGGGTTATGGATCAGATTGGCAGCCGGAGATTACAACACACTGGCTTCTCTCATGTAGGTAGTTTATTAGCCAAAATAGAAGATTGCCCGAGATGCCACTTAGTCGGAGCTTGTGAATAAGTCATTCATTGCATACTCTATCAAATGCTTTAGAAATGTCACAAAATACGGCTCTAACCTCTTTACTTTCGGCAAGTGCTTTGGGGCAGATTGTTTTTTATATTTCTTAGAAACGAACCGGTTTACAGTGCAATTATCGTCCCTTTTCAGTAGAATTAATATCAGTTTCGGACACATTAATTGTGTTCGGTGGACAGGGTTTGAAAAACTGTATCACGGAAAGGGAACTCTATTGATAAATCACGTGAAAAATTAAACGAGAGCAGCTGTTGTGATGGCTGAAGTACTGATAATTACGACAGAAGAGAAAGTTAATGTTTTTTGCTTATCTGTAATCAGGAAAAAGAAGTTCTTGTTGTGAACTCAATTGGAAAATCTAACAAAAGTAGTTATTGCAATTGCTAAAGTTTCGATAACGGTCAATAAAGAGAAAGTAAAACTACTTTTAGTATCTGTATTCACGAAAAGTGAGCTCTTTTTATAATAATGCGGAAAATCAAACAAGAGTTGCTGTTGCATAAAACTCCGACTGAAGAAAAAGTAAAAGTTGTATAATTATTTGCAATCGAATGCATTCTATGATACACATAACTCGTTGCTGCGATGTTCATGCTTTTTCCGTGGCCGATAATAACCATGATGTAAACCACTGATTGTAATACGCCGTTAACATATTAACTGAGAAAAAGAAACAGTGAAAACATACGTAAGAACAATATAAATCATTGAACTTGTAAGCACATGCAAAACTATTACATTTTCTTGTTACGTGTAGTAAATACAATACAGAGTTTGATGCAACAACTCCAAGTAGCTATGTGTCAATATGAAGAAGTGAAACTCCAGAAGCTGCAAAGCATACGCTGTGAAACCTTGATAAATCCGGTTTTCTACTTTGAAAAAACATGGACAGTGAAACTATTGTGGACAATTATATATAACACAATTTTGGCCAGTTTGTTCCATGGAATGAATTTGAGTCATATGCATTAATAATTTCGGAATCTCTAATTGCGTCGATAAATACGTTACTGCATAAGGCAACGCTCTTAACACTAAAATGCCGAACATCGTAATCGAGGAAACTCCTGCTTGAACGTAAAAGATGCCTCTGTCGGTTTAAAGCAAGATTGTAATGTATATGTAGTTTCTATGACAATTATGTTCTGACACTTATTAAAGTGAGACTATACGATTTTGTCAAATATTTATGATTTTTTTTTATAAATGTGTGAACAACTTATTATACATATATATTTCAATATAAATTAAAATAAAAGTTAAGAAGAACATGTGTCGAAAAATGCGAAATAAGCCAGATATTTAAATCGGAAATCGAAAATGGCTGTACAGCCAAATTCGCCAGCATATATATCATGCATGTACAATGTGAATCTAAATTTAGCTTTAGTGCAGATTCGTTCATACGACACAAAGACACATTTTTGTTTCCTAACAAATACGAGTAAAAGTGTCGGCATCGGCTTTAACCAGCGCAAACTTGTCTTTGCTGAATTTTATGAAATTCGTCTTCAATGTATAATATTTCTTGTCTATTTTGTGTTATTATAAATATTTTTATCAATATATTAAAATTTGACACAAATAAAAATCGTATAGTCTCACTTTAAAGCGGGACTGTACGATTTTTATATGTGTTAAATTTTAATATATTGATAAAATTATGTTACGATGAAACAAAATAGACAATAAAAATTATACATTGAAGACGAATTTCATAAAATGCAGCAAAGACAAGCTAGCGCTGGTTAAAGCCGATGCCGACACTTTTACTCGTATTTATAAGGAAACAAAATTGTGTCTTTGTGTCGTATGAACGAATCTTCGCTAAAACTAAATTTAGATTCACATTGTACATGCATTATATATATGCTGGCGAATTCGGCTGGAAGCCATTTTCAAAGTCAGATTTGAATATCTCGCTTATTTCGCATTTTTCGACACAAGTTCTTCTTAACTTTTATTTTTATTTATATTGAAATATATGTATACTAATTTTTAACACATTTTATATAAATTCATTTTTATTTGACAAAATCGTACAGTCCCGCTTTAAACAAGCGTTACATTTTCATTAAGGTTAGTGTTTTAATTTGAAAGAAATGAATTTACATGTTATTCCTTCACATGTAGACACTGGTTGTTCTGATAAAAACGCAACGTATAAAACAATTATTTAAGGGAAAGTTTGGCATGAGATCAAGTGTGAAGTTTGACATTTCTTTAACAATTTGACAATATAATGTAGGTTTCATCTGCAATAACACGAAACGAATGTTTATCAACTACTGGTTTGTGTCTATCATTATTAACACTAAACTTGTGAATGTATGACTGGTAACACCCGTTAAGGTAGTGGGACCCTAATGGGTACTTTTCCAGAAACACAATTTGTTATTATTTCCACATAGTAAATTGTATATCAAAACTAATTGCAAAATTTTAAAACTTTTTACCAGCCGGTTAACTTTTTATACTTGGTTGAATACACCTACCCCTTGACTCGGTTGGGCGTTTTCTATGGATTAACCCTTTATCCAAAATATATAGTTTTTGTAAATGGGATATACATATATTTGACAATTAACTTAATACACATACTCAACTGGATTGTGCTAGTAGAAACAGAATAAAAAAGTGTCATAGAAAGCGAATTGTGCCTTTGATCTCCAATAATATGTGCACTCATCTGGATAAAATGGCAAAAACAACAACAAATCGTTCAGTGACAAGAATCTTTAATTACGTTTAATGTCACTTGTAGTGGAATGAAATTCATATATTGTACATAATTATTTAGCATAACATATTTTCTACACACTTAATGAATTTCAGAATGTTTTATCGTCCCTATCTCAAGAACATTTACTTTGAGCATGCCTACCCCCCATTTATTATCATGCAATGGATTTCAGTATAAATTTGTATATCACTTCTATTTTGGTGTTTTCTAGTTGCTTATTAAACTCTTAAGTTATAAACTCTGATAATTTATGAAATTTGGCTAAATTTTACTTAATATTGATATAATTATACATTAATAATGCAATCTTAAGGTCACAAAGTGCAAAAACAACCCAGCCGCAGTTCACCACAAAATGTCAAGGTATTTCCAATCTTGCATAGCAAACAATATATGTCACACAGGAGACACTATCCACATTGCCACCATTTACAGACATGTTGCCATAAGCATCAACAGAGATGCCAGCTACTTTCTGAGTTTCAGCAGAATTTCGGCTTCACATATGTGGAGAACTTCAGACCCGTTTTCAAATCCATGGCAGCATCTGAGTTATATCCGGAATTACTGTACCTCGAATTGTAATAAAAAATAGTAAATTCACATAATGCTTTGTTCATGAATTAAAAAATCACTTTTTAAGTTTCATACTGACCCATTATACGATTATTTGTTATAAGAAATATCAATTTTAAGGAAAACAAGCACTTCACAAATTGACGACTCCTTAACCTTAAATTATCAAACATGAAACGATATGTTGCATGATGTAATATGATGAAATGTTGAAAATCAAAACAATAAAACCTTCTTTTTAATGAGTTTCATTTGAAGCTCATGGAAAAAGTCCCAAAACAAGATTGTCTTACTTAGATCCGTTGTTCCAAGGTCAAGGGTTACTTAGGCTGGCTCTGACTCAAACTTGACAAGATGGAACTTGCCTCTGGAAACTGCACCAGGCAATGCTCCCACATCGACATCAGAGAGATGTCCAACACCTAAATAGAAAGAATAAAAACTGCAAGTCAATGTGGCAATAAGTCACAGAAATCATTGATACATCATACCGTTCTATTCTAAAACATCGCAATTCATAACTTCGACAATAGCAACAAGTGTACTGTGATAAGACTTTATTTGTTTATGTATAGCACATTTGAATAACACATACCGTAAAAATAATGTGTCTGCAATAAACTGCATTCATTGAACATCTGTACAACGTCAGTAATCGGTATTACATTCATTTTCGTGTTTGCAAACCGACTGCTTTGTTTACGCAATTTCATTGTGCACAAAAATGTCAACAGCCGTGACGTGAACGAAAATATTTTTTTCAAACGAAAAATAATATTTATTTTAAAGTAAATGAATCTTAAGGAGATGAACACATTTAGTTCTAAAATAAAAACACACGCATTTATTGCGTATTTATAGTTCTTAAATAAAAACACACTCATTTATTTCGTGTTTAAAGTATTATTTCCGGACTTTGACGTAGATAACCAATCGTTGCCGAACGCTTTCCGAATACGGCGATATCGACCGACTTTTCCCGATCTCGTTAGGATCCTACTGCCTTAATAGATTTCATTTATTATAATTCCGCTTGTAGACGAACATTTGTTTCTATAATTGGTATATTCTAACCAAATAAAAATTACGAATTAAATATTTTGCAATAAAAGTTGATAATTTATTCAATGTAACAACATCTACAAAATGTTAAACGATACATACATTTGAAAGGGATTTGTTCACAGTTTTGCAAAACGACACTTAATAATTGTTTGAGTAATTAAACAAATAATGTTTGCATTACATCCAAAGAAGCAAAATAACACTCCTCACTAAAAATGTTAAAACATTGATATTCTTAAATTAAAAATTATATTACTGACAAAGCGTTAAAACTTCAACTCAAAAGTTGGGAAGTACAGCGAGTCAGTTTTTGCTTGAAGGGGGCTAGAACGGTGTAGAGATGGTAAAACATGATGTGTTTTGAGCTAAATACCACAAACAATCCATATATAATAAAAGTTATAAGGGTTTCAACTTGAATATGTGTATTTCCTGACAGAAATCACTCAATGTCAAAATCCATGGACATAAAATCATGCAACTAAACAACTTTGGCATGTACACGTAGCTTAGTCACTTCTTTGTCAGAAAACTATTAACAACTTTTTCCTAAAGAATGGAAAATCGTACTTTGCAGAAAGTAAACACCACAAAATTGTCATTATAGTTTAGTCGGTCGCATTAAATTCACGCCATAAAAATGCTTTTACAAAACATGCCCGTACACTCTTCAAACGTGAAAATGATGACACAGATTGAATAGCCTATAAATAAGCGGACGTCTGCCTCACCGACACATAAAAGTATTTTATAATTTGCAAAATTCATAATTTTTTTTTTTTACCAGAACAGCAATTATTAGTCATGTGATGACATTTTCGAAAACATCAATTGTGTCCTGCATTTAGCGAACTATCCAATTAGACGTCTCGTACTACAATTTCTTTAGGAGAAAGTTTACTTGACAAGTATGGCTGCGTCATTGAAATGTCAAATCGCTTTTGAAAATCGGTTAAATGTATTGATCGATGGATATTTCGCGAACGATTAAGCATGTAAAATGTCGGTTTATTTATCGATTGCATGCGTATGCGATATAAACACATGTTTACAGGTTGAATTTAAGTGTTCGCAGTGTTTCGACTTTTTGACAGACTAAAAATATTTACACGTGTGTGCTGTTAACGTTCTCCCAAGTAAAAGTCCCCATGATACTGGCAAAACGTTGTCATTGTTTATTGATATAGCAATGCCTTAGCTACAAGTAAATACTCAAGTTGTTGAGTTGCAATATTTTATGGAATGAATTTGGAGAATTGGATTGATGGCTGACAGAAAATATTAATTTTAGGCCAAAACAAACCATTTTTCACCATCCCTACTCCGTTCCAGCCCTTGTGCTTTGCTTCTAGAGGTTCTGGGTTCGAACCACAGAGCAGACATATTTTGAATTATTGTATTTTCATCCATGTTATTACAATAATTTAAAACTATTCAAATAGTACAGTTATGTTAGAAAATTAGTTTAATAACATCTTACAAAAAAAGCAAACATATGTGACCATGTCTCTCTAAAAAGAAACGAAGTCATGAAGTGCGGTTGTATCCAGGTCGGATTTCTTATCTTACAATTGGGCTGAACATAATGTTTTAATATCAAACAAAACAACTGACCTTTAAAATACCATTCCAAAAAGTGACATCATTGAGTAAGTCCGTGATCATCGAGTTCAAACTGTTGTCAATCCGTCTCGCTAATGTGAACATATCCGTAGAATCAGTAAGTTCTGCGTATGTCTCTGCATCGTCGTGTTTTACACAATATGTAGAAAAACGATCCATGATGTTTTATTTACAACACATCATTTACTTCAATTCTGTAAAAAAACGTTTGTGTAATGTTGCAATATCATAAGTTTCTAGAATACGCTTTTATCGTTCTATCCTACAATACACCCGTGTCGTTGTGTTTACACTATCTTTATCGCTAGGCGTTGAAATCTATTTTAAGCAAAGTGGACGGGCTGTTGTACGGTAGCCGTTTAGTGTCATTTTAAGCAAAACAATTGAGTTTTAAATCGAGTATATAAAATCTTTTTTTTTCAAAACAGATAAAACGTTCATGAATTGTAAAAACAAAAACTAGCATAAAATTAAGAAGAAGTAATACTGGAAAACATGCGAAATAAGGGTTTTATATAATAGCCAATATATGTTTGGGTACAGCAGAAACCTCATTAATGTACACAAGACATCTCCACTGTTGGAATATCCACATCAGCCTGCGCAGATTTGTTCATGCCACAAGTAGACTCAATTTTGCCATCGTGATACATCGACTATCTACGGAATCCTCGGTAAAATATATCTCGTGTCTGTTGTGCAGCCATTTGTGCTTGATACACCCAATGCGTGATCTGTCTCGTGTTATACACTGTATACTACGCGCTTTGAACTAGCACCGACAGTTCTGCCAAAGGTTTGATATAAAGATCACTGTCAATCTTAATGTATCGTGCATTTTGACTTATTATTCAAACGGTTTATTTTTCCATTTTTGTCACCACATTATAATCCGCTTTAAAATAATGAATTTCTACGTGTTAGTTTTTCCTCACTTCTTCATTATATATAATAGAGCAGTCTTCGGTGACACTTTTGTTTAAAAGCCTGTATCATGTATTCATTGCCCTCGTGAAGCGTCCAGTTCTCGTAGCCGATCAGTAGGATGGAGACTTCGAGGGGCTTGTAAAGCCTGTACTTATTGGGGAAGCTGATGGAGCTGCTTGTCAACAATCTCTTCAGTCTGGCCACCGCTGCGGTCGCCATGGTAATTTTTATTTAGATCTTAGCGGTATAGGTGCAATCCTTGGACAGGTTTGTTCCCAATTACTTGGAGCTAGTAACGCTTCCAGCTTTTCGCCGTTGATGGTGGTGTCTGCACTGGTATTCCTCGTGCTGTTCACCATGTTTTTGTTTACTTCTCCTTGCTCCAACCCATATGCTCCTGATCTTTCAGAGAGTATGTTGGTGAGGTCTTGGAGTTCACTGCTGGTGAAATCCATGAAGTCAATGTCATCAGCGAAACTCAAGTTAGAGATTGGTCTGTCACCGATGGTCTGGGAAGGATTCCTGCATTATCGACGCAAGGAAAAGGTTTAACAGTGTGACGTAGCGGTTTGTTAATGTATCTAAGATATCTTATATGAACGCACAAGTCTCTGAATGACAAAAACACAATAATTTTCTGAATGATTTCTAACTATTTCTTTTATTTTCCACTCTAATATTCTATAAATTACAATTCTAACTGTTAAGACAAAGTTCTTTCAAATCTATCCGCAGAGCCCGCACTACTAAATAAAACACTGCATTTTATCCCCAGGTTAATTTACATGAAATCTATTTGTAATTTCCATTGGTCACCAAGGTCCGGGCTTATTACGGATTGGTTGACTAATTAGAATGTTTTAGAAGGAAAATCTATTCATGTTTTTACTTGCTTGGTAAATGTACTAAAATCTAATCGATTTATATTGGTATAGAGTAATCCCGTTATATTTGCCAGTACCATAACTTGTGTATCCTATGCAAATAGGTGACCCTCTCATCTGTGCTGTTTGATGACCCAGTGTGGGTACTATTAATCTCGTGTCTATATGCTGACCCTGAACTCATTGATACGTATATGGTCCTTCGATTCTTTTATCTAAACGACTTTTCATTTTATTGATCCCCACCCTGGGTCTAAACGTATTCGTGTTCTTACTTGAAAAATAAATCTTAAATCAGGGCTTGGTTTATGTGTACTCTTAAATGATTTGTAAATGACAAATATCTCCCAAAAATGTATTATTAAATTCTCAAACTTCATCCTAACATTGTATATACATATTATTGAAATATCCCCTTATTAATTTCCATCATAAGATAAGAATAAACGATATGTTATAAGCTGTTACATGACACAACTTTAAGATTTCTTATTAAGTATAATAGTTACCTTATTTATAACTATTAAAACATTTCATCATTCCTATTACAATATTAATAATATCTGTAACTCATATCATTAACATTATCTGTAATTGAATTATAATTATTGATGTAAATAAACTTTTAACATTTTCTACATAATTAAAACATCTAAGTATTCCTATCATATTAATAACATTCTCTGTAACATAATATTTATGATATAAGAATAATTACTATGCATACGCGGTTATGTTACAC
>VMBQ01002609.1:115785-134942 GCA_007657795.1 Dreissena rostriformis
AAATAAATCCTGATTACATTGAATATATGTTTGTTACTAACTACTATGATTACAATATAATGATTATAAAATACAACAAAATAATATACAATATACTGACGTATAGTACACCATGACTATGTTACTGGGATGGATTGAACAGGAATCGTATTGACCAGTCGTATCTATCTGTCTGTGTGGGTTGGATAACCTTTTTTGAAGGGTGGTATCGTTTTGTATATTTCAATCTATTGAATTGTGTTTGTTGATGCCGAGCATGAATTAATTGTAAGTTCGATTCCTTTAGTTCCTTGAAGCAAAATCGGCAGAAATGTTTGTTCATTATAACCCGGTGTGGATAGCCACATGTGATGTGATAACCTTGATTACAACATTGTGTTTTATCGCCACCGAAATTAAAACGTAGACAAATTTGACATAGAATATGTGAATGTACGTGTGCTTTTCCGCGGCGACCTGTAGTAATGAATTGCTGTACGCGATCGTGTATTTGCTGATTGTCAGTGTGGAAAAATGTAGCGATAGACATGTGTTTCCGGAATTTTCTTGGAAGTGATGTTGACCGTATAAGGAAGCGAAATGCTTTTATGGATTGTAGATAATCAAATCCGTAAGTTCCAATGATAGCCTTACATAGAAAGATATTTTGTGTATGGTTAACGCTGGATAAGTGATCGTACATTTGTTGTTGTAGGATAGGTATGTCTAAATAATCGATGAGGAAGACCATGGTGTCACTGTTTATTTCTCCTGATGCCATCATGTATGCGAATATTGACATGTTATGTGTGCGCTCTATGGTTTTCATTTTTTGAAATGTAGATATGAAGTACTGGATTTGCTGCAATTGTGATTCATGAATTGGTAGTGCGATTGGTATGATTTCCTGAATGTACAATCGTGGTGAAAATCGAATGAGGGTCTGAATGAATTGAGAGTGGGAAAACCAAAAAATGATTTGAATGATTACGTCAATGGTGTACATTTTCACAGGCAATGAAAGTAACAATTAAAAGAAAAGATAAAAATTAATGTGATAAATGTCTTTGTTCCAATTAAAAGAAAAGATAAAAATTAATGTGATAAATGTCTTTGATTGTTCACTTTGGAGACGTCTAGAGCGGTGGCGGATGTAGATCTTCTCGGCTGGCTGCGTGCATTGGATGGCGGATTGAGACGGTGATGACGCGGGAGTTAAATGGCGTCAGGGCGCTGTCGCGATGTTGTGGGCGTTAAAGACGTCGTAGAAGGATGTTGATGTTGTGGTTCTGGTTGATGAAAGTGGCGGCTGGCGTACGATGTCGTCAGTGTACTTCCGGTGATGTCGTGTATTGATGTCGATGTTGTGGCTCTGGTCGATGTAAGTGGCGGTTTGCGTGTAATGTTGTCAGTGTACTTCCGGTGGTGGCCTTTTTCGGCATGTGCGTATGGTCGTCGATGCACTTCCGGGTATGGTGCGTTTCTGCGGTAGAAGAACAGTTGGAGTAAGCAACTTTTGTTATCGTGTATCTTGGTGTGGAAAACAGTCTTGGTGTACGATATAGTAATCGTTATCATATACAATCCGATTCTGGTTAGAATATAGTCCAATAATTTTCACTATGTATATACAGTCATACTTCAAACGTTTACAGAAGAATATAATGTAACAGCTTATAACATATCGTTTTTTCTTATCTTATGATGGAAATTAATAAGGGGATATTTCAATAATATGTATATACAATGTTAGGATGAAGTTTGAGAATTTAATAATACATTTTTTGGGAGATATTTGTCATTTACAAATAATTTAAGAGTACACATAAACCAAGCCCTGATTTAAGATTTCTTATTAAGTATAATAGTTACCTTATTTATAACTATTAAAACATTTCATCATTCCTATTACAATATTAATAATATCTGTAACTCATATCATTAACATTATCTGTAATTAAATTATAATTATTGATGTAAATAAACTTTTAACATTTTCTACATAATGAAAACATCTAAGTATTCTTATCATATTAATAACATTCTCTGTAACATAATATTTATGATATAAGAATAATTACTATGCATATGCGGTTATGTTACAACAGGGCGGGGGAGAGAAGATATCCCTGACGGACGAAAACAGATGTCCTGGCTGCTGGCGTTTCCATACAGCTCTTGGATGACTTGCACCAACCGTTTGTCAATTTTGGAAACTTCTCATAACCTGCAATAGGTCATCATGCAACACGCGGTGGAAAGCATTTTTGAAGTCGACGACGTTGTGGAAGAGCTCACGTTTGTGTTGCATAAGTTTCTCGATGATTTCTCTGCAGCTGAAAATCTGTTCCATTGCGCCCAGCCTGAATCCAGCCTGCTCTTCCATCAAAACAGCAGTTCCTCGGTCTTACTTTTGAATCGGTTGTTGATAATGCGCAGCATGATTTTGCTTGGATGGCTGATGACGCTGATGGTGTGGTGATTCTGCCACAGCTTGAGGTTGCCCTTTTGGGTAGGGGGATGACCAAATTTCTGCTTCACTCATTTGACAACTTTTTATCCTCCCAGATCTTCTTGCATAGTGCCATAATTTCTGCAGTCGTTGCATCTCCTCCTTAAGTATGGAATGGCTTTCGTCATCCGCTTCTAGTCTGGGATCATTCTGAGGGAGACTAGTATCTGGTCGAAGCGGGTTGTTTTAGAGGTCGCTACAGTATTGAGTGCCGCTGATCAGGACAGCAGCGGCACTATCGGTCAGGAGGTTTCTGTCAGCGTCTGGTATTACACTGGCCGTGGCTGACTGGCTTCGTGAGGGTCTTGATGGTGCTGTAGGCTTTCTTACTGCTGCCTGTGGTCATCTGTTTGTCAACTTCTGTTGCATGGCTCCTCAAGCCACATCTCATTGGCACTTTCATCTTCTTTATAACCTCCCTGTTTGCTTTCTGGTAGTTAGTCTTAGTTCATGGCGTGTGTACTTTCTATGCCTTAGCTTTCTTCTTTTGTCGCAGAAGTCCATGATCGCGGTCGTCACCGATGGCTTGTTCTTCCTCATCGCTTTCCCAAGAACTTGTTCGGCCGATGACAGCAGGACTTCCTTGATGTGGTCGTTGATGGTGTTGATGTCACTATCTAGGATGTTCTGGGCTTCAACCTTGCCCCCCCCCCTATATGCGATTGATATGCCTCTACTATCTCTGAATCTTTCAGTTGCTCCAAGTCAGGCAAATCTAATGCGAGGGTTCTTCACGATGCGCGTGTTCCTTAACTTCAGCTTGATGGTGGAGAGCACTAAGTGGTAGTTACTGCCAATGTATGCACCAGCAAACGTTCTTGTGTTCGTATTGTTGATGCTTGCACTTTGACCAAATCTGCCTACTGGCCCTGACCAGTGTTGTTATGCGTCAGGCCAAAACTTGGCGTTCGAGTCGCTTCTGACGATACGGATGTCTTTCTTCGGAACCTAGGCAAGGATGCGCTCTAACTATTCATGAGCCTCTTCAATCCCATCGTCTTCCAAGTCTGATGTTCGTGCGTAGACCCGAATGCTGGCGGTGTTGTGAGGTCTCGCTTAGATACGGAATTACAACCATAAATTATGAAATAGAACCCACGATATTTGCATTACTTTTTACAAGTATATATAATATAATATGTTTTGATAAAAGATCAATCCATGTAAGTTAAATAATATGTCTATACTTTGATTAAGTGACGACTGGCGCATCCTAAAATTACTAACAAGGTAGCTCCACTCACTACCACAGTAGTGATCCAAAAGTCAGAAACTATCAAGGTAAAATTGCAATATTTTGATTGCAATACTTTTGAAGTCCGAGACAGTTAATTTATTGAATAAGCCTTAATCTTAATGTTTTTTTTTCCGTTCTATATATTTTATTGTCCTCCTCAATAGGTATGTGGGGGTATGTGGGGGTCGAGGGCATCCCCCTCCACACCGTAAATCATCAATATATATATTATAGATCATAATGCAAGTGCTAATAACTGCATAATAAAAAGTACTGTCATAATTGCATAAATAGTAGTGCATGTGTACGAATTAAAAGTCTAAATGCACAATATACAGTAATGCAACGTAGCCCAGTGCTCACGGTTGCGTAAATTATAACAAATGCATATATAGTGATATTCTACTCGATACATATATTGAAATTATCAATAAAGGGCTAAAGTACGCCAGGCACAATTTTCTAACGATACAGACTTAACAAAATGCCCCATTCTTTATTTGAGGTTATTGGATTAGAATCTAAATTGCAGAAAACATTCATATCCTTTAAAATATTATACTGGATTGAAAAATATGAATTTGCTGCGATAACAGTAGGTATTTTATTATTCATTTTACAATTGTATATAACATTTTTAGTGAGAAGGAAGGTTAGATTAAGAGGAACACTTGTGTTTTTATGTTCATATATAAACGAGGGTGCATTTATTAAGTCAGCAAATACCTAAAAACCTTCAAATAGTTCTGCAATAAACATTTGAACATATTTGCATTCCCAAAAAATGTGCTCGATTGTTTCCGTTACATTATGACAGAACGAGCATTCTGCTGATGATTTATAGTTGATTTGATACAAAAGATAGTTTGTACCAATATTTCGGTGTATAATTCTATACTGAAACCACTGTAATGTAGAGTCTTTGGTTATAGAAAATGGCATGCCAAAAATATGGTTCCAGTCTTTTAATTGAATAGTTTCAAAAATGCTCATCCATTTTGACATACATGTAGGTAAAGTGTCATTTGTTTTAACAATATTATACATGGGCTGAGTCCCTTTATGATATTTTAAAATAGATATCACTTGTAGGGGAATGAACGGCTTAACAAAGTCGAGATGTTTAAGTCTGCAATCGTATTTAGAGCGGGTGTTTTATCGAGCAAACCGTATTTCTTTAAGTATTTAGTTATAACATTAGCAATACCTATATTATGCAAGTGGTTTGGATAGAAATTATATTTGTTACACATATCTTCATAGCCATACAATTCAAACCCCTCGTGTTTTTTAATCAAATCACCTATAAAATGTACACCATTTTCAAACCATGTTTTGAAGAAAACACTTTTATTACCGATCGTTATATCTGGATTATAAAATATTGGAGTTTGTAATATGTACTTTATATTAAATGATTCGGCTTTGCGGAAATCCACAAACGATTGTAAAGTGTCCTTCCAAAAAGAATTGTCTGTCTTATGTATTAGGTTTTCCGGATAGTGAACACCACAATTGTAAAGTTTTTGGGGATCTATTGTCATTTTAACAATATTTCTCCATTTACCATTTCCAGTGATAAACCTTCGTATCCAAGAACATTTGAGAGCAATTATAAAAGAAAAGATGTCGATCATGTTAAGGCCCCCTTCAGAATATTCTTTAATAAATATATTTTTGCTTATTTTCGAACTCCCATCCCACACGAAGTTTAAGAAAAGATTATTCAGCTCTACCAACATTATATGTGGTGGATTGGGAAGTGAAGCAAACAAATGTATAAGGACTGGCAAAGCGATTGTTTTTATTACTTGTATCCTTCCAATGGGAGTTAATATTCTTCTGGACCAGCTTTTAAGCAGTTTTCTAACTCTAGACAATTTTTATGTTTAATTAAGATCGATCTTCTTGTCAAGATCTACATGAAAAGTTAAACCAAGCATATCGAAAGTCTGCTGGTTCCATTTTAACTTCCATCTAGTTTTGATACTTTCAGAACTGAATTTATTTGTTCCTATCCAAACCACTTTAGTTTTGTCGAAATTTATCTTTAAACCAGAGCACAATGTAAAATACGACAATTCATCTAGGGTGTCATTTAGGGATTATGCAGAGCCATCCAGGAGAACAGATGTATGATCAGCAAATTGCGATAACTTATAGTCGGTATTATTAATTTGAATTCCTTTTATTTTGGGATTTGCCCTGAGTTTAAGAGACCGGATTTCGGCGCATAAAATAAAATTATAACAACTGAGGGGATCACCCTGACGACAGCCCCGTTGTATATGGAAAAAATCAGATAACGACCCGCACTGCGTTACTGCTGAGATACCGTCCTTATATTAAACATTAAACCATTTGCTTATGTCAGGACCAAAATTAAATAAAGAGAGTGTTTTGTTAACAACCCTCCATGACAAGGAATCGAATGCCTTTTCAAAATCTATTAGCAGGAGGAGACCGGGAATATTATTTCCTCAGTATATTTCAAGATGTCATATATTAGTCTAGTATTTTCACTTATGAACCTGCCTTTAATAAAACCAGTTTGGTCATTATTTATGAGCTTGTTAATATGTGTTTTTAATCTATTAGCAATACTGCCAGAACCAATTTTATAAACAGTGTTTAACAATGTTATTGGACGCCAATTATTTAGGAATTGTCTGGGCTTATCACCCTTAGGTATGCAAGTAATTATTCCCTGACGTTGAGTTATAGACAAATTCCCGCTATCAAATGCGTGATTTAACGCTCTACAAACAAAGGTACCTAATTTTGGCCAAAAGACTTTGAAGAAATCAGTACTAAAACCTGACGACCCAGGGCTTTTGTTGTTCGCCATGTTTTTAAGACATAAGAGGCTTCACTTAGTGTTATTGGCCCTTCTAATTGTTTTGACTCTTAGTTCGATAGTTTAGGCATGTCAATGTCCTTTATAAAACTATTAAGATCATCATCAATGTTGGTTTTGTCGGTATTTTGGTACATTTTTTTATAAAATAAAGCGGTTTTATTCAGGTTATCAACCTGCTTATCTAAAACACGTCCGTCATCAGTTGTTAGATTAGTGAACGTTTTTGTTGTATAATTATATTTTTCAAGGTTACAAAACAGTTTTGATGGTTTTTCTCCAAATTGTATCCATTCGGCTCTCGATCGTTTTATGGCACCTTTTAATTTCTCTTCTTGTATTTTCGTAAGTTCGCATTTTAAATTAGAAATAATTTGCACGTTACCCTCTGTAAACGAATTTGATTTGGTTTTCGCGATTGTTACGGGATTTAGTTTTATATGAACTATAAGAAATAGCTTTACCTCTTTTTTCCATTAAAACTGTATCTAAAAAAAGTTGGTCGTTTATTAAAAACTGCATTTCGAGATCTGGTATTGTATTAATATTATCATTATTGTATACAGGTACCATATATTGTTTCTTTATTTCGGTAATTGTATCATTTATTGTGTTTATGTAATTGACGTCATTTTAAACATGTTATTATGTTTTCACAGACCCTTACCGTGTTGAAAATCATTAAATTTTAATGTCAAAATTACAATCGAATGATCGGATTGGTTACTGGGAATTATATTAACGTCGTGAACAAGCGGTAATAAAAAGACGATACCAGATAAAGATCAAGCCCGGCTTGTTGTATTGGATTCGTTCTTCTCCATGTATAACGTCTAGAGTTAGGATATAATATCCTAAAAGGATCAGCAAGAACGCGATCATCCATAGTTTTTAATATACAATCTCTGGCATTTTTATTATTTATTGTTTTATAGTTATGATAATCTATATTCGAGTCCAGAACCAAGTTAAAGTCACCGCATATTAAGTAGGAGTCATTCCCCATTTTATCAATAATATCGAAAATATTGGTAAAAAAATCTGGACTGTCAGAGTTTGGTCCGTATATAGATGTCAGTGTGAGTCTTGTTTCACCAATAGTCAAATCCAAAATAATATAGTTGCCGAATTCGTCACATTGTACGTTATGTATTTTATACTCAAGTTTTTCGACAATAGTATTGCTACACCGCGCGAATTAAAAGAGCCATAACTAAAGAAGCATTCTGATCCCCATTCCGAGTAAATAGTTTTAATTTGTTCGTTAATAGGGTGAGTATCTTGAAGACAGTAAATATCGCATTTTGTTTCTTTAAGATATTGAAAAACCTGGAATCGTTTCTTTTCCCCTGAATGCCTCTGCAGTTTACTGATAAAATGTTAAGCTCACTCATAGATAAGCAATACTAAGAGAATAATAAAAAGGAGCACTTGCATGCATTGTAACAACAACAAAGTATAGAACGGAAAAAATGTACAAATTAATAAGAAACAAAACAAAAAATAAGATATGAATAAATAAGTGAACATTTTGGAGTATCTGTTTAGAAAGAAAAAATAGCAGAGTAAAAATAGCATATACAAGCCAGTAAATGTTTTCATAAATTATTACATGTGTATTTCAAGATGATATTCAATGCGAATAACTTAAGATATTAGTAAATACTTATCAGTGTTTAGTAAAATGTGAAGAACTAATACCTGAATTTATTCTAGTGTATATTATATTTTGTCTTGGTTCAAAGATATATTGAACAATACTTTATAAGTTATATATTGCATATTAAATAGACACAAAATTTGTATTTTGCCTTGATTAATTGATAATCCATAAGTGGAGAAAAAAAAGGCAGAAGTGTGTCAACAAGGCAACAAATGTTGTATTTTAAATTGAATTTGATACTTCATTTAAAAAAAAAAAATTACACAGGATTTTACAGAATAGATTGTATACATGTAATGTATATTAACTAGTAATTTACATCCATGTCTCTAAACATTGAGAGGAAAAAAACAACAAGCAACCAATCCTTTATATTTTCCAGTTAATTAACACTTATAACAATACTAAATACATACAGTATTGTGATGAATATGTATACAAAGTTTTATCAATATATACATATTTACAATTATATTTTTGTTTTTGACCATGTTTATTTATTTATTTTTAAACAATAGAGTGAACAAAAGCTAATTGCAAAAAAGCAATGGTTGTTTATTGCAGAATAGATTGTATACATGTAATGTATATTAACTAGTTATTTATATATATGTCTCTTAACATTGAGGGGAAACAAAAAACAAGCAACCAATCCTGTATATTTTCCAGTTAATTAATACTTAAACAATACCAAATACAAACAGTATTGTGATAGGTATTTATACAAAGTTTTACCAATATATACATATTTACAATTATATTTTTGTTGTGACCATGTTTATTTATTTATTTTAAAACAATAGCGTGAATAAAAGCTAATAGCAAAAAAAGCAGTGGTTGTTTATTACAGAATAAGGTGTATACATGTAATGTATATTAACTAGTAATTTATATCTTTGTCTCTTAACAGTGAGAGGAAACAAAAACAAGCAACCAATCCTGTATATTTTCCAGTAAATTAACACTTAAAACAATACTAAATACATACAGAATTGTGAAAGGTAGTTATACAAGGTTTTACCAATATAAACATATTTACAATTATATTTTTTGTTTTTGACCATAATTATTACAAAAATAAAAAATAAAAATAGAGTAAAAAAAAGCTTATTGCGAACAAGCAGTGGTTGTTTATTACTGAAACCGAAATGCTTTTACCATCACTTGTTCTTGTACTAAATTACTTTATGATTAGTGATAACAAGGGGAGTAACTGAGCTGATAAGTTATGCAAGGAATGCTAGAGCGTAGCTACAACATTGGTACAATTGATTTAGGTGAAAAAGAGAAATTGTAAGTATTTTACAAAAAGTCGACCGCTATAAGTATAATACAGCGGTTTATAACTACAATTAAATTGCGTTTTATAAGAACAAAACTCGTGTTTGAGAAACAAATAAAGACAGAAAAAAAGTGTTCATTAAATCTACGAAATTTAGTGCAATTATTAATTCTCTCTTTCTCTAGACATCGATATATCATTCACATCTGTATGACTATAGTTATAGGTTCTGGTTGACTGTCTTAGAGATCCCCTGGGAGGAGACGTTGAGAGAATCTGAAAATGATTTGCTTGGCCACGGCTTCGTTAACCAGCTTTTGTAGTCTACGTACGCTACTTGCGTAGCGTGTTGTTTTCCTTTGAAAAGCGCGTAGATTTTTCCCTCGAAGGACCAACTTTTTTCTACGTTAGCTCTATCTTTGAGTCGCACTGAGGCCAACACTTCTGGTTTATTTTTGTAAGGTCCTCGTTTACGAAGATGCCGGTGTCTTTGAATAACTTAGCTTTTTGTAAGATGTCGATTTTCGTTTGGCGTCTCACAAATTTGATTATTACTGATCTCAATGTTTTTGGTGTTAAAACAGTTGTGTAACATCATAACCTGTGTATAGTTCTTGGTAAGATGCATCAGTATGTTCATGAACACGATTAATGTATACATTAATAAAGAATCAATAACACTGATAAACAATGCAATTATTTAAGTTTTGTCTGAAGTGATTTGAAAGCAAATGTCATTGTGTGTCCTAAATCTGTTAGAATAACGATTTCTTTTTTATTTGAACTTTAAGGGCAGCTATATTTAAACGTAATAGAAATAAAACATTGTATTATTTCGACCTGCAAGTAAACCATTTTAAGCCTTATGCACATTAAATGGTATTTATTAGATTATCAGTGAACTTATATTTATTCGTAAATTTCAAAGTTATGATGAATTGCTGGAATCCAAAGAGAACTCAATCTGACTAGCAAGCCGAAACTGTTCTATCGAATATTTACTGCCCGATCGGAGTTCACGGATAAAATTCAGTATTACCTTTAGGACACTACGTACTCATTTAGAATGATGGCAGTTATTGAGAGTAGTGATCCAAAATGTTTGTGCATGCCATTTAAACATTTCAAACATGCAAATAATTAAATAACACAAGCGTTGCTTTCTGCATGTTAAGTAGTATATTCCTGCGTTGTTTTCAATTAAGATACGGGAAGTTTTAAAAGGTTTAAAATCACAGAACTGATAAACTTGTCACTAAAATATCGAACCCTACGCGCATTAATCAAATCGACAATGATCTGGTTACAAGCCAGCCACATGCGACGTTCGATATTACGCGTCCTACATTGATAATCTTATCACTTACAAAGTCCAATAAATAAAAAAAAAGTATTTCCACTTGAATTGCGTTAGCTTGAGGTTTGAAATAAGGACGTAGCAACATAGATTAGTGCCGCGTTGAAATGGGAAGTCCAAAAAGTTATTGACAATATACAATTATTTACTTTATGAAACTTTGATATCAATGAACTTAAGACAGAGTTATGTCTTGCTTATGTAATTTTATTGTGTAAAGAGCAATTGTTTGTAACGACATAATCAGACTAAGTAAGTCGTGCTGACGTCATAGCTATCTCGGGAGAACGAGATAAATACACCATGGTTCGTTACGCCGTACCCTTACCCATTGCAATTTGCTAGAAACTGACGTATTTATATCGTACACAATCACGTTAGTCTCCCTTGTGTCAATCATTTTAAAACGTTCGACAAACAACGTTTATTCTTAATGGCTTATTGTGTGAACAAGGCAGTAAGTCTATGTTTGTGCGTTTGTTATGTACATGAGTGTTGTGTCTAGTGCATTTGTTTGTGTCTCACTGTTTAGTAATAGGTTCCTGTCCATAACTAAAGGTCCGCATTGTATATTAAGGGTTTGAGATCCTGCTGGTGCAGCTGAAGTGTCACTTTATGTGTATTTGGTAACGACATAAAACGCAACTAAACGTGTTGCTGCATCAATACGTGTTGATCGTTGGACGTTATGTTGTTTAATAATATAAAAACACGGTTCTTATAGTTTTTTTTGGTTGTGTATGCATATTTTAATTATTTTTTTCTTGACTTATAATATAACAAACTTTTGAAAGTTTTTGTTTTCGATGATATAGAACCAAAATATTCATTTCGTTTTGTGTCGGCTCATTCTATGCAGGTATTTTAAGTTCATTTATACATATTATCATTACGTTATACCTGTATTACTTACTAGTTTCAGTACAAAAAAGGCAATTGTCGGTAAAAACTAAAAAAAAAAGTAAACATGAGCACTTCAAACTGGTAAAATAGCTAAACAAGGAGAAATGTGAGTAAGTTCATTGACCTATGTGATATGCATTCAATACTTTAAAAACAGCCAGAAATAAATGTAGCCTGAAATCCCCCCCCCCTCAATATACCACTCTGCTAGGTGGGCTTTGCTTATTCTCATGTATTAGATATATTTAGGGGGTAATTATTGAATCGTCACTTGTTTGTGTCCGTTTGAGTAAAGCCATTGAAAGCAGTTAAGTATAAAACGTTTAAAAGGGATATAACCATGCCTGTATGGTATAAATAGGAATCGTGTACGATGTCGATCCCAAACCGTTATTATTGTATCATCACAATAGTTAGTGGTCATGTTTGTGGGAATAAAGGGTTGATATCCGATAACAAGCCAGATAGCTATCTGTACTTCTGAACTATGGCCTTTGAATAATAAAAAAAGTTGTAAATTTAACCTTGTCTGCTCTCTAACCCAAACACTTTAAATCGGATCATCATGAATCTTGGTGATATTGTTTTGGGCATTTAATATTTGCCAAATAAGTTAAACAGCCAGATCGCATGAGGCATTTTTAAGTTATGGCCTTGTTATAATCCTAAATTCATCAAATTTATATTGTTTGCTATTTAACTCGAATAGTTTAAATTGCAAAAACAAAATCAAACTTGATAAATGTAACCAAAATTTTTAAACATATTTTTGACAAGTTGATCATATATCATGTTCTCTTTAGTATCTGGCTTAGACCCACATTTCTAATAACAAACCGGTCACAACAAGTATGATATATATACGCTCAAAGATATATTACATAAGGTCCTAATTTCAAATAAAATGAAGTAAAATTATCGCATGTACGATTTTAAATCAAAATGTGTACTCATAGTTCAGATATTCAAGTTTCAAGAGTATTGCGTTTCAAAGTCTCAAAATGCGTGTTGCGTTAGAAAAGCCTCCAAGCGTATTGCTATTTAGATCATATCGAGGAATTGGGAACATTGTTTTTAATATATATGTACTGCCTGCACCAAAGAAATATAATCAGGACGTTCATTAATTCAACGAGGTTTATACTTTTTAATCAAAAAACACAAATGTTAATTCCCCCCAAAAAAAACATTTTATGAATTTATTCAATTACGATCCCAAAGGAATTACATTTTTGAATGTTCAAACACAGATATTTCTCAATATACAAAAACGAATCAACAAAGTACATGTTAAAATACATTTCTATATAATCCTAAATTGAAATGTTGTTAACTTAATAATACATGCATATTTGAATCTACATCTGTTCCAAAACATTGACCCGACCTGTTTAAGAAAAAAATCAGGAGTTGAATATTATTATAGGGAGATTATAAGGGAGGGGGCGGGACGCGTTTACCATCATTTATTTGGTTACGGACGGAATTGATAGCTCACCGGTAATCAGGTCAATATTTTTAACTATGCTTATAATCAATATCTTTAATAATTTTCTAAATGCCAATGAGATCATTACAATCAAAGTAACAGAAAGATATTAAAAAAGATAAGATATCAAAACAATTTATTATACACATTATCAGGTGAAAATTATACATTAATACTTATCTTCATATATGTTGGTTTTTTAAACCTTTTTTTTCTACCAAACAAAAACATGTGGCCATCGAGTGTTTTAAGTTGATTTAATGAATAAAACTAATTTCGCAAAACTATACATAAAGAGCATTCCGAAAAATACAAATATGCATATAAACAAAAGAAAATATACCACTTTACCCCGATTCTGATGAAGGTGAAGATAAACCAACTGTGAGTTGGAAATTTTCGCATTTAGAAATACACATGATGACAATTTATTACCATTTGTACTACTATATAACTTTATTTAAAATTGTATAAGACACAATTGTACAACGGTATGGATTGTGGTGTATTAAAACATATATGATTGGATGACAATCGAACAATAAAAAATAGCTACAATTCAGAAGTTTGCATGATTAAGATTGGAAAACACCCGTACCAAATTCTCATTCAGTAAACATTGAAGCCTTCAAAATTGAATTTCTTACAATTTTATACATACTTTTGGATGTATAACAATTCTTCTGGCAGCACAGTTTACATGTACGTTCAAAAAGATGTATATATAGTTAAGAAATTTGCGATAAATATAAATAATTAATGAGTTTGACCAATATGCTATTTTCAGTAGCCTTAAAATCACTGATATGCAGGTGTGTAAGCAGGCGCATTTCAGACTGAGAGAAGTTATAAACTACCTCAAATTCGTTTATCTTATTTATTTAAACAATAACATAAGGTTAATGATTAGTTAAGTATCAATGTGACATGAAACCGTCTCACAACTGACTAAGGGAGACTAAGAATTGCATAATTGGGATCACTGTTCATATATACTTATTCAGGCTAAACACAATTTCGATTTCATTTTGTGAATAAACACATCAGAAGAACAAAAGCAGTTCGGAATACTCCTGATACCTTGTTTCAATATCCATTTAAACCTTTGTATCAGCTTAAATAACTACTTATGCAGTTTATTCATTATTAAAATGCTTGTTTTGTTGATTTATTAAAAAGGTTTAAATTATGAAATTGCAATCACATGCTTGGATTACAGTTTGATATTTTGTAAATATATGTTTAATCCAAAGGAATGTCGATCACGGGCTTTCGAAAAAGTTTCAGAATTGAAATCATAACATCCTTAGTGATGTATGAACTCAGTTCATTGGTGTTGAAACCCCCATCTTGAAATGTTGTCTTGTACAATCTTAAAAGTGAATGAACAACATCCACAAGTAAAGCTTTAATGCTATCAGTTATTTTGCAAGTTGATCCCCGTGTACACAAAACCGCGATAAATACGTCTATACTTTTCAAAGATGGAACTTCGTGGCATTCTCTTATTTCCTCAATAAGTCCAAGATATTTAACAGCAGGAAACATGGTGGCCAAAAAGTGTGTGACATCAGATTCTTTCAGAACGCCGATTTGTTCATCACTAAAATCTGCACGTTTGTGCTCCAAATCATCCAGGTAAGACAGATCCTCATCATAAGCTACGTTGCACACGGTCCACGCAAAATCGGATCCTTGTTTCAATACCCTTTTGATATTGAAACTTGCTCCCGACGAACCTTTGTCTGCAAACCAAGTCGTTGTTTCAACTGAACTTAAAACGTTTGGATAAAAAGAAGAGATAAGGAACAGTGACAGTGGAATACATGTCTTGGTCTTAAATAAAGCAACGTTGTCTGGAACTGACGGCATGTTTTCCAGTTTGGGTGGAAATTTCAGAAACCTTTGCAAATAAACTAAAGGTGAACGGCGGATATCTCTAACAATAATTAGAGTTTCTTTTATCCGATCGTTCCGACAGCCAGCTATGAGGTTTTCCTTACGAACAAAGTATAAAGGAACAAATTGTTTTTCTAAACAATTTATCATGAAATCTAAGGCTTTCAAAATAGCATCATGAAGGTTAGTTGGCCTCCAAAAACTGCGATCGAGACGTTCGCTGATCCAGAAGACAACGTTTTTCCAATGATATGATGCTAGTACTTTAGGTCTTGTTTGCAAGAATCCCTTTTGAAAAGCCTTAAGAATTCTCCATAAAAGCATTTGTTCCTCTGTTAGACTTTTAGCGAGCACAAGTTCGCAACGCGAAAAAGACAGTCTTAGAAACGTATCGTCTACTTTATTTTCCCATTTCTCATTATCTGCGTCTCCTTGAAGGTAAGGAAACAGCGGCCTCTTTGCAACAACCTGACAACCTGTGGATATCACAGCTCTGACAACCGATGTAGTTGGCCATTTCCGATTTCTGTGAATCCATTCAACAGCTGGTCTTGGCCAGCCAAAAAACGAAAATGCAGGCACGATATCTGAAGGCATTTTGTTGAAAAACACCGATGAAGATCGCTTTGAAACATCAAGTTCAAATCCAACCGCTGTATGTTTGACTCCAATATTCGGAGATATTGATATCATAGAGAACAAGAAATGCAATTTAGCATTGAATTGTTTATGAATTTCTTTAAGTACGTACACTGAAACCCATTTGTTGTCGATAAGTTCAGCTTTTTTAAAATATCGGGAATGTGCACCATCGCCCCGTAAACGAAGAAAAGCTGGATATTCAAAATCATATTCAAAAAGTGCTTCATCTAAACAGATCGTTTTTGAAATAAGCAATACGTCCATATCACCGCCGTCCCCAGGTGTGTTAACCTTTGATCCATCCTGGGAACTTCCAACAGGAACAAGCTCTTCTTTTTCATATATCTTGAAGCAGAAACGGTATAATAGTAAAGATATAAGATTTACCTCAATTAAAAGATTTAGCTCTTACGCCAGCCATATAATAAAATGAGTGCATTTTTCCGACTTTAGATTACTAGTTCAGTAATGCAGTCAATCGGCATGAAAAAACACAGCAATACAGATTGTTTGGACGAACGTACGCTTACCTTGAGAAATTCATTTATTAATTTTACAATACGGAGCATATCTTTGACTTCTGGCACTGTGGTGGAATCCAGCTCCTTTGCCATATCGTAGATTAGCGGTACTTCTTTTGACTCGTTGGCCCCCATATCAATAGTTTCTGGAATTAAGTATATGAATAAATTGTATGATAATTTAGTATACCACTTGATGACTTACATGATATCACTTTATATGTATCTAACAATATCGGGTCAAAATTAAACGGACCCACATAATAATGGCAATGTAGTAGTGTATCTGTAAAAAAAAACGATTTTTGTTTTCAAACCAAAATTATTTTTATCACCTGTATCGTTTTACCTGTATGGGAATAAACATGCCAAATGGTGGTGAAGTTAAACTGTTAAATCCAATAGTTATTAAACTTAAACTTTTTCCAATGACCAGTTCGCAATTTTGATACAAATTAGCCCCTGTTTTTTTTTGAAGTGATACACATCACTCAATTTTTTTTTTGTTATTTTATTTCTACATTGGTGTTTATAAACTCTTTTAACGCTGAGGACTCACGCAAAAATAACGTTAACAATATTTTCTTTGAATCTTATGAAAATGGTCATATCAGCTTTTCTCACAGCTGCAGTATGAGCTTTTCCAAACAGAATGTGCATAAGTCAAGTCTGCGAGTCAAATCACACACTTGTAGTTAAAACACAATGTTCAATATAGTACATGGTTTATTTTAAATAAATATGTGAGTTAAAGAAGTATCATGATATTACAAATGTATACATATAGGTCAATTTAGTTAAACATGATAATTATGACAATCCTTATAAACCAATTGCTACAAAAGTAGACAAAAGTCAAACTCCAGATAAAAACAACTGTTTTACATGAATACCATAAACATAGATTATCCTAAGGTGGTATTGATGAATATTTTTTCAGTTGATTTACACAAAAGTCGTGGTTAATGCATAGCTAACTCGAGGGAATGTGTTAGTAAGTCGAATTAACGATATAGCTGGGAACGCTTCAGTGACTCATGGTAACGATATAACGACTCGCGGTAACGAACAATCTACCAATCAGAATATGCACAGTGTGAAAAGCATTTAAAAGCGCGAATCTGTCAAATTTATATCGGTCGCCAATATTAAGGCATCCCTAGCATCAACCGTTTAGAAACATGCGACAAATAACATTTATGTTGATTGGCTAATTATGTTGTTCCAACGAGTTAGTTATCTCGTTAAAAAGAGTTTTTAAGTCGTTTTTAGTTAGATAGTTCGTTAGCACGAGTTATTAAGTCGTTCCTACAATTTCATTACTCCTTCTCACGAATAACTCTTTCCCACAAGTAATTTATCTGGTTACAATAACGAATTAAGTCGAGGAAAAGAGTTACTAAGTTGTCATAACCACATAAATAAAAACAAAGCCCATGTCCATCTGTGCTACCGTACGTACATAAGTTAGACATCTTATATATTTTTATTTCAACATAACCAAATACAAATCTTTCATCATTTGCCTCTTTAAAAATTACAAGACTATCGTACAAATGTCGTTAAGATAAGTACAAGTAGTTGTTAACATTTATCCTTATACATATTCACATCAATATATTTTTAAAAGTCCATCAACAGGGTATTTATACCGGTACAAGACATACGTTTACAAAAAATAATTAGGCGTTTGTGGTCACGGCGACCCGATGAGCTCATTTATTATCTTTTGATGATAGTATCGTCCCGTGATGTTCAGTTATCTTTCGTTATTGTTAATGACACTATGGGCAACGTAATGCTTTATCGGTGTTCCGACAGTTCGACAAGTCGGGCAAATTAATAATCGGACTTTTGATCAATGACTTGCATGAATTTAAGTACAGGTAACTTCAATATACTATGAACTTCGTCATATGGGCATTGCATGACATATTTCTTCACTGAAATATGAACGGTCCTTAACACATGAATCAATCTTATAGTTAAGTTTTTAATCGTTTATATTTTTTAGAAAGCTGAAATACAAGTGATATGTGTACGATACATCCGCTCGTAGCTCGTCGTATTTTATTTTTCTATTAAACAAGATGCTTTTCAAGTCCACACATTATTCTAATCATTGTTGGTGTTTTATTCTAGTATTAATCAAGTCCACGCAGTATTCTAATTTATAATATATATTATTCTGCTATTAAACTGTTTCCACAAATTATTCCTATCATCAAGATACATTTAGTAATTTTCAAGTTCGTAAAATATTCCAGTCCAATAATCATAACATACGGGCGGGCGGCCTGACCCTTACCCTACTATAACTACTACTACTACTTCTACTACTACTACTACTACTACTACTACTATTTCCACTACTACTGCTACTGCTACTGCTTCTGCTACTGCTACTGCTACTGCTGCTGCTAATGCTGCTGCTACTGCTACTGCTGCTGCTGCTGCCGCTGCCGCTGCCGCTGCCGCCGTTGCCGCCGCCGTTGCCGCCGCCGTTGCCGGCGCCGTTGCCGCCGCCGTTGCCGCCGCCGTTGCCGCCGTTGCCGCAACCGCTGCCGCTGCCGCTGCGGCCACCGCCACCGCGTCCGCCACCGCCACCGCCACCGCTACCGCCTCCGCCTCCGCCTCCGCTTCTGCTACTGCTACTGCTACTGCTTCTACTGGGAACGACTTAGTAATTCGTGGGAACGACTTATTAAGTCGTGGTTATGACAAAGCTTACTCGTGGGAATGAGTTAGTAAGTCGTGTTAACGATATAGCTGGAAACAACTTAGTGACTCGTGGTAACGAGATAACTATCTCGCGG
>VMBQ01002610.1:0-13584 GCA_007657795.1 Dreissena rostriformis
AATTTTCTCAGAACACGACACATATTAGGAACAAACATACGTTACCCTTCCTTTGCCATTGGTAGCTAATTAATCATGCACTCACGAGAACACGGCATGTTGTTCCTCTGAAGACAGGGTTGAGTGGAGAGGTATTATCTTGAACCTGCAAACAAAAATAACCACAAATTGATCAATGAATGAAAGATTGCAATAATAAGTCTCTTATTAGTCCCTTATTTATTGTTCTTTTTTTTTCTTGTGTATTTTCGTGTGGTTTTTTATATGATTAGTGAACTCTCAAAACAAAGATCTATCAATAAACATTGATGTTTATTGATAGATCTTTGGTCAAATTTGTTAGTTAAAAGAACTTTTGTTTCAACCCTCTTTACTTTGTATGTTGTAAACTTACCATTGTGCTATGAATGTTAAATGTTCAAGAAAGAAATATGGTACACACATATGGTAAAACTTAAACTAAAATCAGTTCTTGCAAACAATCAAAGTGGTTTCTAAACTGTTGAAATGTATTTTTTTTAAAGCATTCATTGAAATTGAGTTTTCCATGTATTTTCAAAGCATACAAAATCAGACATTTAAGCAACAATTTTCTAATTTCTTATGAACATCTCTGACTAAAAGCTGGAAGGCACTTGTTCACAGTTTGGCAATATGGAAATTAAACAAGAGGGCCAAGATAGCCCTAGATCGCTCACCTGTGAAATGAGCTTGCCCAGTGGCATGATTTGAACAATCTTTGTCACATATCAAATATCAAAGCTGCGTGCTTTGTGGTTAAAGATAAACAAGGTTTTTCAAGCTTTGACCTGGTGACCTAGTTTTTGACCCCACATGACCCAAATGTTAAACTTTGCCTAAATATTGCCCTAACAAACTTCCTCCTAAAGTATCATCATTATTGAATCAAACATTATGGGCACTTGAGTGTTTACAAGATTTTTGTAAGATTTGGACCTCNCCAATGTGGACGGACAACAGACGGACGACGGACGGACGGACAGACCACAGACAAAGAACGATCCTAAAAGCTCACCTGAGCAATCAGGTGAGCTAAAAAACTGTCATAGATTAAAATAAATAAAGTATGGATACATTCAAACAAGCAAATTAACACTTCTGATTTATACATTTTTTAACAATATGTGTTAGCTTATTGATAATCATTAATCAAACTCAGAAAAATATTTAAATATTTGTAACAGTTGTATCTTTAATTAAAACTAAACGTGTATTACTAACCAACTGTTTGAACTACCACCCAAATATAAAAGGCTGCGGGGTATAATGGTAGCTTTTGCTTCTAGAGGTCCCAGGTTTGAACCCCAAGACAGGCACATTAAAAAAAATATGTTTCCTTGTTATAATAATTATTTAAAACTATTCCAATTATTGCAGTTTTGTTAGTTAATCCATTTAATGACATTTTTCAAAAATACACACATCTGAAAATCTCCCTTAATGATAGTTTCAAGAATTAGAAGATGAAGTTACCTATGCCTGTTTCTGGTACCAAACACATGGCTAGACAGAAGCATGTCATAGAGGGTCTGAATCTCGGCGTAGCCGGGCATGAACACTAGAATAGCCCCCTCTGATGGGAACTCGTCCTGGAATGTGGAGAATTATCTTAACAGGAATCCTCACATGTAGACTCAAACTCTTCTCTCAATTAAATGGCGCAGACAGACTGAGTCCACTGGATGGCATAAATCGTGGACTATCAAGTTAAGCAATTGCTCAAAACATGTTACAATCAAGACTAATTAAACTAACATCGTACATGAATATGTGACACATTCTTCACAATGACTTTATATGCTCCTATAATCAATTAAAATAAATGAAAGAGTATGTTTCCTTTATAAAATTAAACATGTGCACAATAAAATAAGAATGATTACATAAAAAAAATCCAAAATGTAATATCTGACAACAGAGTTAAGAAGAGTGACACAGAAACAACAAAGAAACAAGAGATGTGTTTGTCAGAAACACAATGCCCCCTATTGTGCCGCTGTGAAATAAAATTTCAATATATCATTTGGCAGGTTTAGAAATTATCTCCCTTTTAAAGCTTATTACTTCCCTTGGATTGTATTTTTTTGACTTTTGACCTTGAAGGATTACCTTGACCTTTCACCACTCAAAATTTGCAGCTCCATGAGATATACATGCATGCCAAACATCAAGTTGCTATCTTCAATATTGCAAAAGTTATGGCCAACTTTAAAGTTTTCGGACGGACGGACGGAGGGACGGACAGACGGACTGACAGTTAAACTGCTATATGCCACCCTACCGGGGGCATAAAGAGGTTGGGATTAAATAAAGAGAAAAATATCTTAAGAACTCCAGAAATGCATGCCTTTGTGATTGCTTCTCATGGTTAAGCTGAGCATGATAGACTTCTTGATGTTTATATATATTATATACATATATATCTCTTAGTATTCTATTTATTTAAACCATTCCATTAGTGTCAGCCTTTCTTTGTAGCCCTTAACACAAACAACAAAAAACACAAACAGAAAATACTACAACAAGAAACATGGCAACGCCATAAACCAGATGTTCCACCCTTAACTTATTTTATATTAATTTACTTTCATTTATTAAAAAAATGTGCAATCATGACAAAGGTCTTAACCATAGCAACATAGACACAAAATGTAAGAACAATTCCTCCATGGAAACTTTAATTATTGAGCCCCAACCTGTTTTATATAACAGTGACCTTGCCAGGACTAGCTGCAATTGGAAATCCAAGCTTTGTTTGCATGTAAACTACCAACACATAATTTAGAGACAGTGACCTTGACCCAACTGGCACCAAATGGAATCCCAAGCTAGGTCTGCATGTAACTACCCCCACACAATTGTTCAGAGCAATATCTCCATCCAAACGGAAGTTATTGAGCAGAAACAGTTTTTTTATTATTATTTTCAGTAACAGTGGCCATGATAAGACCCCACTAGCCCCAAATACAATCCCAAGCTAGGTCTTGAAGGAAGCTTGCTACATAGAAAGTTATTGCCAAAAAAAAACACCTGCTTGCCTGTTTTCATTTTTTTGTTACAGTGACCTTGAACTGACTGGCCCAAAAATGCAATCCCAAGCTAGTTCTACATGCAAGTTTGATACTGCATACCCCCCCCCTCCCCCGCCATATGCCAATCTGATAAAAAAACGTTTTCTTCTTCCATGAAAATCTGTTAAACAGCCCACTTGACCATTCTTGTGCTTTGATAGTATAATTTACAATTGCTTTCAGTCACTTGATATCATGACCAAAAAGACAAATTGGATATCTGTAGAAGTTATATATTGTAATGTATATGAAAACTATAAGCTGACAATTTATTAATTAACACAATTCCTACAAACTGGATTTTCAACGTTTCACCAATTTATTTACATGATTTACAAACTTTTACATGAATTTCAAAAGTACAAAAAGTACAGTGAGGTGCATGCAGATCAGAGTTATGGGCCTTTGTTGGTGACTTAGCATCATTATCCTAAAGACATGTATGAAGTTTTAATCGTATATCTGTATTAGTTACAGAGATATGCAAATGTTGCAAGCAAACTTTATCCTGAATATAAACGTGGAACAGCAACTCCCTCATACAGATTACCTCCACAACAGAGTGGTCTCCCTGCACAATCCACACCAGCAGCTCCAGTATAAGGTCAAAGTTGATCTTCGTGTGGTCCATCATGGCCATACTCTTAACGGTGGACTTATGATAGTCTGAACATGTCAAAACTCAATGTTTAGCAACGTTAAACAATCAGGCCTTTTCCTGGCCATTTTAGGGAAAATGCAATTTCTGGATTAGGGAATTTTTTCTGGCGAAAGTTCACTGATTAGGGAAAACTAATTCTATATAACTTTTAATAATAATTCAAGATATAAGAACATCATATAAATTACAGGAAACATACTTTGTTAGATGAATGTAATTGAAATAAAACTGAGATATAAATATCATTAGGCATTTCATATTTTCTTTCTTTTTTAAAATTGGTATTTTTTTTTCAAATTTGGAATATTTTCTCAAATTTGGCTTTGAGAACGGGTCCGTTTAACGTAACCCATAGATAGGCTGGGAAAAGGCCTGACAATATGGAAGACATAAAATGATGCGCACACCTAAATATTTATAATTACTCCAACATGTGGGATTTCATTGTTCAGCAAGTTCAAACAATAACTACAAACAACAAACCGATGTAAAATTGCAACAATGCTTATACCTAAATGTTATTAATTTCTTACCATTTTTAATGGAAGCCATAAGACATTAACTTTTCACCAAAATCAGTAAACATTTTAACAATAAATAGTCTTTAATGTTAGTGAAAAAAACTTTAGACCTTGGAATATGTAAAAATCTTAAATTGTTTGCACTGAAATCTGAATATCATACCACTAACAGTATAATTTGTACTGAACTCCGGACTGTCCCAGTAAATATGACTTTATTTCATCAACAGGTACCTGGGTATCTTAAGTAGAGTTGTTTCACTGACAGGTTCTGATCCTGGACCCTGTCACTGGCCCTGTGGGCAGGGCCACCCTCTGGGTCACATGACCCCTCCTCCTGTGCCATGCCCCTCTGGACGGCATTCATGTGCTTCAGGGGCCGGGCATAGGGGCCGGTGTCCTCCATCACAAACCTGGGGAGGGAGACATAATGAATGATGATAGATCAGTATAGTATTTAAAATATGAACAATGAATGTATTTTTTATGCATATGGTGAGTATCAATATACAGGCACTCTCGTGTAAAAACCTCTTCTCATGCAGTTTTCAAATGAGCATTCTTTTCCTGTTACAAATTACAAAAAAAAAATTACAGTTACTAAACATATGTGTTTTTGTTGATGAATTCCTGATGTATCCTGTACAGGTCCTATCTCAGTAAGGATAGCACTTATGACATGTATGAGGTTTGGGACAGTTGCTAAGCAATGTTGCTGTTGTACTGACACTCAGTCGCTAAATACCTTAACCAATGGTAAGTTGCGACTACTTTATATAACTGTTGGTCGCAGAATAGAGTTGGGTTCTAATTAAAGTCATTTTCAAAATAAATTTCATTGAAAGGAATTAGTTATGGTTGTTAACATGTGGCTTTATTCAGGTGGTTGCAACCACAGTTAAGACTGTTAGTTTAAACCTTTGAAATCTTTTTTTAGCTTGATTGCATCAAAAGCCTTAGGCTTATTGAAACCCTCTCCATTCAGTTTCCTGGGTAGAACCAGTTCTTTGGTGCCTTTGGGGGAGATCAAAAGGACGCTTCCACAGTGGGGATCGAACCAGTGACCTCCTGGTTGCTATAGTGTTTTATCCAGGAAGGCAAAGGGGCGTGGCGCATTACTTTCAAAAAGGGCATTGTAACGCGCAGTTTAGGCAAAAAGGGCAAAAATGTTCCATAAAAACCTGGTTTTGGGAGAAACATGTAATCGCATCAGAGGCAGTTGTGGGAAAAACATAAATATATAAACAAGCACATGATTTAATGGTTATTGATGCATTTAACTTACTTGAATTAATATTAATATATTTACCTTGCAATGTCCATTTAACTTCCATGCTGTTTCAGTAAACTGTACAGCATGACAAACATAATAAAGCAATATATGCATACGAATCTGATTTTTCACAGATTCACTAACATATAAATGAAACCATGTTTGTCTTATCCCATTTTCCAACGATTATCTTGTCAGATGTTTTAACTTTGCGAGTAAACTGAACACTTACAATTTACAAACACTCGTGTACGTGACATACATCCACTAGATTACTCATAAATATGTTGTTGGTATCTAAAACGTGTTATGCATCGTCGATTATCAGAGGCATTTCATCAATCCCTTTCTAAATGTATGAATTCCATCGTTAATTCGATCGTTATTTGCCATTTTTGCCGAGTCACAATTTATTTTTTAATGTATAGTCCGCCATCTTGTTAAAATGATGTAAGCGACAGGTGCGCATAGCACTTTAAAATCGTATAATATGTCCGCTAATACGCGATTCGCATTTTGTTTAATTAGTATACGTAACAGTAATTCTTTCAATAATTAATCATCTTAAAGACGATACCGATACAGATACAACTGGTGTTTTTTTTTAAATTTAATTACGCTTAAAAATAAATGTTTTGATATAACTGAATTATGCATGAATTGCACAATTTCCACGTGAATATCATCGAGGTTTTCATCAAGTCTCCAAAGTAACTGTGCAGGATTGTAGCATGGAGGAATACACATTACGGACCGATTAGTGTAACAAAGCCACTGAATTTATCGATTGATATTGACACATGGTTATTCACGCATGACTAATCCACAACCGCGCGAATCTTCGCTGATAATAGTCGGCTTAGAAGCTTGGTTAAGAGGCAATTAAGATGTTATCAATAAGGTCGCGCACGGCGGAAAACAGCGGGTGCTCATGAAAGGGCAGGGCGGCGGCCTTTGAAAAGGGCAGCGTGGCACTGATTGGCTTTGAAAGGGGCAGCGAGGCGCTACAAAAAAAGGCGTGGCGCTGCGCCACGCTAAAACGTCCTGGATAAAACACTAGTTGCTAGGTGGACATCTTATCCCCTACGCCACAGTGAGTTAAGACTCTATATAGATAATCATGAATTTGATTCAACCATATTTTGCTACTCCATTTTAAATACCATATACAGAAATAATATAATTATTCATGAAAACTATAGCATTTTATTTACTCTGATGTTAGTTGAGCATATAAACATCAGTGTTAAATTAAAAATACACCAAATATTGCTGCCCCTTTGACTCGCTCATTTGAAATTAAATTCAGATCCTGCAAAAACAGGCAACATACAGGAAACTGGGAAACATACTCTGAATAGTCATGTAAAGAATTAAACAATATTGCGAAACAATGAAATAACAAAAAATTGTATTTTGCTACCTTGTGAATTCAATTGCATCCTCCAGAAAGTATTGATCCACTGGAAATGTGCGGCCTGAAATTTATAAGAAAATAGCTTGTAATTATGTAAAAACTAGGTACTAAAACATTATGCATCGTAACTAGCATACAGTTCATTGTTGTGATCTATAATGCAGAAGCCTTGCAGCAAATTTACTTATACCGCCTTAAACATTGAGTCAAACTCAAACAAGTGTCGTCCCAGATTAGAATGTGCAGTCGGCACAGGCTAATCAGGGACGACACTTGATGATTTTATTGTATTTTTTGTTTTAAGGAAGTCTCTTCAAAGCAAATATCCAGTTTAGACGGAAAGTGTTAGGCCTGATTAGCCTGTGAAGACTGCACAGGCTACTCTGGGAAGACACTTAACGCACATGCATCAAGCCCTGTTTTCCCAGAGCAAGCTCAAATGTGAAGTTAATGTACCAGGAATATCTAGGACGGCACAGCCTCCAAAGTACTGAGAGAACAGCTGGGCGTTCAGGGTCGCGCTCATCAGAATGACCTTGAGATCTGGTCGTCGTGGCAACATGTCACGCAGATACATCATCAGGAAGTCACTGAAATTGATTGTTTTTATGCAAATTTTTAACTCTCTTTGAAATATTTGTTGAGCTTGTAATGGTGTTAGGATGTTTTTAGACCTTGTGAAAAGGTCTTTTAAAAGTATGTATTTCGAATCAGAAGCTATACAAGTCCAATAAAAGTTTTAGCTTTGCAATAAATTATTATTAACATCTAGTCTGGTTATTGTTTGCATCATTAACCATACTCAAATGTCATTAGCAAATTTAAAATAAATGCAAAATAACACCATGTTTTCTTAAATGTCATCTCACACAATCCCTTAAGTGTGAGTTAGTACTAATTTCAAAGTAATGTAGCGAAACATTGAACAATGTTTCTTACAATAACCGCCAACAAACGAAGGCTGTCATTTAAGTTTGTATTTCGACTAAGCCAGCCCACTTTCTTATAAGACCAAGAAAATGTTACATGCACCCTTATATGACACTGAGAATTTGAGCAAGATCACAATTGTGGCGTGTTCTCAGATAACTGGGCATAATGCATGTGCGTAAAGTGTCGTCCCAGATTAGCCTGTGCAGTCCGCACAGGCTAATCAGGGACGACACTTTCCCCCTAAACTGGATTTTCGCTAAGAAGAGACATCATTTAAACCAAAAATTCCATAAAAGCGGAAATTGTCGTCCCTGATTAGCCTGTGTGGACTGCACATGCTAATCTGGGCAACAATTTAAGCACAAGCATTATGCCCAGTTTTCTCAGAACCTGCCACAATTTACCAATTCAGCGCTTGTGGGCGTGTAACCATGTAAATCACAGCAAGTGCTGACAGAAACTTGTATGGAAAAAAGCAAATCATTAGTTAAGCTACAAGCCAATTATTAAATTAAAGTTTATAAAACAAAATTAACTAAATGAGCAAATAACTAATTTGCCATGATTTCACAAAAAGACAATACAGTACATCAGTCAACAACCTCCACAATTTTAACAGATTAGCACAACCGGGCATATCCATACCAATGAAGATAGCTTAGGCCAAAGAAATTTTAATCTTTCAACAACTCAAGATCCTTGAAGCCTTCAATACGAAATAGTAAACCTGTACATGTCAATACGTACCTTTCTTCAGAACGTTCATGTACTTCATCGATAATGAGATGTGTGATGCCATCCAGAGTGGTGTCCCCTTCTAAACGACGCAGAACGATACCCGTAGTGCAGAACAGCAAACGGGTAAGGGACGACTGCAAAGTGTATGTCAGGATTGTGCTAGATATTTTTTTTTAATATTTGGGGTACATGTTCACTTGTACACTAATTCAAATTAAATTGAGTTGTTTTTCAAGTCAATTTGTACTGATTGAGTAAAATTATTTTGTTAATTTGTCATCATGTACATGTCATATTGTTCGGACTGTCTATAATTAAAGAACCAATTTTAGGACCTTTCAAATAAAGTAGAAACTAATGTCTGCATGTGTCCAAAAAGTATGAACAGCTGATAAGATACCAATTGTGATCAATAACTATATGGAAACTTTTCTTTAAATGCATGTGGAGAAAGACAAAATTGTAAATACCAGGTTTACCTCAACACATCGCTTGCATATCGGATGCAGGGGTATTACGTGTAGACCCATATTACATATTCATATAGCATTAAGTACAGTTACATCTTTAAAGTAAAAAACACACAAACCATGCAATAAATACCATAATCAAACACTGACTGACAGAAACACTGTAAAAAAACTGGAGGTATTGTTTGCAAACATAAAAAAGTACCATCACTAATAAAAACCTGCATTTTCTCCATTCTGATCTGGTATCCAACAAGTCTACCCAGGTTGTCTGCCCTTTCGTCTGCGACCCTCTCGGCCACGGCTATGGCAGAGATACGTCGGGGCTGCGTGCACAGAATGTTACAAAGGTGAAGGTCACCAAGACCTAGGTACTGGTCCATGATGAACTGGGGCACCTGGGTGGTCTTGCCACATCTGAAATATTTTATCAGTTTGTGTGCAATTAAAAAAACAAAACAAAACAAGAATAGATGTGTTGCAACCATTACAAAAGCAAAAAAGGTCTCGCAGCTCATTCCAAATTTGCTCATTTTGTGAGTGCGCTTCGATTTTAAACATGTTTTTTTTAAACAATTTTGCTGTTACCAAAAAAACACATATATCACCAACATTTTTTTGATAAATTAAGATGTTTAATATGGCTAAACAATATCATTGAACAGTTTCAATCATCTGATGCATATTTTTTCCTTGTTGTATCTCTTGTAACATAATTATTTCATTTAACTAAAGAGTTATCAGTGAAATTAATATTTACTTAAAGAAATTCTTTCTATGGTCACAAGTGGATAAAAAAAATATTCTACGGAATACAACAATTGTTTTTTGGTCAACTTCATTGTATCAAAATAACGACATCATTTCCCAAAAAAAAGTCCTGCATCATTGAAGTTCCTTTTTTTTAACTGCATGGATACGAGAGCCTGCAAGTATTAGTTCCAGTGAAACACTTCAAACAATAAACATGACAAGTAATTTTCACTGTTTAAAACAAGACATTTCCAAATTTAAATCAATGATTTTTCCCTTAAAACTATCCAAAAGCATTAAATATAACATTTTACTTTCTGAACAAACTCAAATACCCCTAAAACACCTTCATTTATCTACTGATTAAAATAACAACATACATCTATGCCTTTTCCAACAGCAACACAGTCCAACCTACCCTGTCATTCCACTGATAACAACCACCTGGTTGTTATTGACAACCCTCATGATTTCCTCCCGCATATCCCAGGCTGGCAACTTCTGACGCCCCTCCAGCATGTTTTTGTACTTGACGCTGGTCTAATAAAACATGCAAACACACATTCATTATATAAAACATTCAACGATACAATCTAAATCATATGATATTAACCATTTATTGTGTGATCCTCTTACTCTTAGAAAGGAGTAGCTCTAGGGCCAGGCTATGATTTTGATCTTTTCCTTTCTTTTCCTCTATGGCAGGATTCAGCTGTGTTTTATTCAACTTGGAGTGTAACAAAGATTTTGTCTCTTAAAAGTACACATATAACATATCTGGTTGAATAAATTATAACTGCATGTAAACATAACATTTTGTCTACAAGTACAAATATTTTCAAGATACCAACCTTTTTCTTTTTAAAATCTTCAATAAGCTTCCTATTGGTCTTCAAGACTTCTGCAGGATTAGCCTTCTTTATGAACTCTTTGCTGACAGATCTTTTCACTTCCACCTTGTTGGCCTCTGGGTTTTCTTCAGAGGCAGGTTCATATTCTGCCATTCTCAACTTAGCATCAGTAGCTGCTGCTAGTTTTGCATCAGAAATATAATCGGCCTTTTCCCAAACACTGTTATTAATCTGAGGCACATATGAACTACCCTGCGTAATTTCATCATCTTTTTTAACCCAGGCCGGGAGGGAAGCTTTCACTGAAAACTGGTGCGGAGGTTCAGTTATTACCTCGTCAATTAACTTTTCATCGTCCAACAAACTAACTATAGTGAAAATGGAGGGCTCTTCATTTTCAGCCATCCTTTTAGCTTCCTCCATCATTCTCTTTGTGATATTCAGACAGACATGTTTTTCAATGAATTGATTCGTAGTTGAGAAAGCAACATATGGCGGTTCTTTGGGATACAAATTTCCATTTGGAAACCGTACTTCGATTTCACTATTGAGATCTGTGCTTTCCTCCACATGTGGCAATTTTTCTTTACTTTTCTCCACAGGTACGCTGTGCATCATTCTGCATTTTCTACCAAATTTACAGAAGCCTTTCAAATAAAATCTACACACAAGAATCTCTCTCTTTGTCTTCTCTTTCACTTCCTTAACTTCCTTTTCTTCACGCTTCGGTTGCACAATTTTATCAAGGTATGATAAATCCAGCTTTATAATCCACACTTTGTTGGGGATTCTTTCAATGAACCTATCTTCATATATTGCCTGCAGAGCAAACATTTCCTCCGTCCTTAACTCTTGGACCTCCACAGCAACTGCTTCATCAGTGCATGGAATGGTCACCAACGAGAAGCACTCTGCTAGCAGGTACTCCAACGACATACCAAGATCACCGTCACATACCTGGAGCGCTTCGGTGCACCGCTGTTTATCAAAGCCGTACCTGCATTTTAAAAATTAAAAACCAATTAAATAATAATCATAAATCATAACATGACTGCATTAACATGAATAATTGTGCATATATTTATTCAGAGCACCTCTGTTTATCAAAGCAATAGCAGCATTTTCAAAAGGATACAATATTAAACAATATTAATTAAAAGTTGTTAATCACTTCATGATTGCATACATAATCATTATTATGTTTATATTGTTCAGTGCACCATAATTTTTCAAAAGTCATGCCTGCATTTTCAAAATGATAATAATATAAAAGAATATTAATTAATAGTCATTAATCACTTCTTGATAGCATGTGTATATGTATTCAGCGCACCACTGTTTATCAAAACCGTACCTGCATTTTAATAAAGAAAACTAAATAATCACTGTAATCAGAAAATGACTGCATTAATATTCATTTATAAAAAATCATTCATGGTAAAATAACTTGACATAATACTGATCATGTTACACATTATCTTTAATTATCATTGAAAATATCCCTCTCGTATCTTGAAAGTAGGTTGCATTGTGAGTAGAGTATAACTCAAATAGTGTACAATGTAATTTCAATTTATCTTCAATGAACCCAGTACTATGTTTTCTATGATTGCTTCACCTATAAAGGAAATGTTTTAGAGTCTTACATGAGCTTGGATGAACCTTATAACGATGAAAGGAACTTTACTTAAGATTGTAGAACCAAAAAAAATAAATTAATATTATCTCCCCACTTACTATCCTGAAATAAAATTTTAAAAAATCAAGCCATTGAGTGAACAAGAGGACTTGACTGTGAAAGGCAATACATGAGTTTCACAATACCACAAGTAAACCTTCTATTGAAAACAACCTTGTAAGTTTTCTGACCGCCAGTGCGCTAACAGTGGTGGTATCCTCGCTGGCTGTCACATCAGAGTCTTGCACTTCAGTGTCTGCCAACTTCAGCTGGTTGTTCACAATCCAATACTGGCTCTCTGCCCTATAGTCCAACTCCTCATATTCCTCTTCACTGTATGAATGACATAGAGGATATCGCTTTTTCTTTGTAATTTAACTGATTTATTTTAAACAAGTGTTTAAGTAGCCATTTCAATCTTTAATTTCTTTCCATCTTAAGTCATTCTGTCTCAGTATTCTTTATGAGTTCTTTTTGAAGAAACTTATGAAAAAACAAGAGATTACGTCCACGAAAATATAGTGTTAAAATCGGTGAACAATAACTCTAAGTGCTACCAGCCGTTACACACAAACAGTGATAAATTTAAATACTCTTTCTTTCCGCAAACTATCCTTGACTGGAACTAACTCAGTGAAAGCACAGTGAACTCAACATATATTGAGTGCTTTAAGGCCGCAATATCGGCAAAAGTGGGACATTTGCCAAGCTCATATTAATTTCATAAGCACTCCCTGTTGAATGAAAAGCCAAACTTGGTCACTTCAACGTATTCATCCAGATTCAGATTCAGATGTGTTCGTCAGAAACACAATGCCCCCTACTGCGCCGCTTTGAAATACAATTGCTAATTATCAATTGGCAGGTATAGAAAATTATCGCCCTTTAAAGCTTATTACTTCCCTTGGATTTTATTTTTTTGACCTTTGACCTTGAAGGATGACCTTGACCTTTCAGCACTCAAAATGTGTAGCTCCATGAGATACACATGCATGCCAAACATCAAGTTGCTATCTTCTATATTGCAAAAGTTATGGCCAATGTTAAAGTTTTCAGACGGACGGGGTGGACAGGCAGATATGACCAAGACAGACATCGCTGACTACCAAGGCCTGTGGTTTAATCAAAGAGATCATAGCCACAGTTCATCATGTATCTATGGACATAAGTACACAGGTAAGTAATGAAACCTACCAT